>APFE031319542.1:13232-107766 GCA_000404065.3 Pinus taeda | reverse complement strand
AAAATGCAATCTAAGATGATAAACAGTCGTTTACTCTTCTTTTTGCAATGAAAATCCTAGCTACTAAAGAAAGAGAAGTGAGATTCTTTCAACATAGAGAAGAGAGCACACGCTAGATGCACTGTCCTAAATCAAAATCAACAAGCAGTCTAAATGCAAATGCACATGCATGTATTTGTTTTCTGCTTTCTTAATGTATAAATGACAAAAATAATGCTAAGTACAAATTTGAATTATCTTTTCTCTCAAGTGATAGTACTAACAATTTTCTCTTCAAAATATGAAAGGAAGACAAAGGCGGCTCTTTGCGATTTCAATTGAGAACTGCTTTCGACACTTGAAATACTTATAATTCAAATCAAATACAAGAGTAACAATGTAATCGACTATAAAAAAAGGTAGGATTCTTTTCTTTGATTGAAAATGACACTTGCGACACTTCCAAATCAAAAGACGACAGTTCGATTAAGCTACTTCTTTGTAAAGGAGAATTGTAAATGGTGAAAAAGACATAAAAACATTTACAATTCTTTGTACAATGGAGGCTGAATAATGCAAAGGAAGGGAGTTTCAATAGTGGCATACTGATCACAGACAACAAAACTCCTGAATAAAGCTGAAGAGAGTGAAGAAAAACCAAAATCTGGAGGTAGAAACAGTCTTATCTGATCATCGCACCTATAACACAGGGAAACAGGCATGCATCTCACCTACTACACACGGGAGGTGCGATGCATCTAGATTTCCTAAAGGAGATAGTGCAATGGTCCAGGGATCAGACTTTAACTTGGTTTTTGGTCACAGTTTGTAGCTTAGTTTAGGGATTTAGGCTGAGCTGATGATAGTCAGTAAATACAAATCATAGGGGCTGATCTAATGAGGTTACTTGAGCCATCACCAAGGCAATTAGGATGTTTGCAAATCAACTGTTCAGTTTATAAACAAAACTCAAAGATGGACTGAAGCAACATTGATCTACTTTTCAGTTGCATAGAAAAAGTAGTTCGAAGGCTAGCTGGCTTGACTTCAGGCTCCGTCTGTAGTTTATAAAGTAAACAATTATAAACAAGCAAACAAGCTATTTTCTCCCCAGTGGAGTCGCCATTTTTTTATGGGGAAATCTAGTGTCCATTCGGAGCTGCTAGTCCCACTAAGACAGGTAGCTATCTTAGAAACAAACAAACTAAAGTTACTTGCGTTTTCCTTTATGAGAAGTAGATGAGGGAGAAGCAGAGAGTACCAACCTCAGTCTTTCGCTTGGCTCCTTGCTTGTTTCCTCTCCCCTCTGATAGATCTTTGCCACTCCTCCTTTGCTTGTCCCACTTCAAAGAGCACCTGTAAATTCAAAGCAAAATAATACCATCAAAGCATAGAGACCTACAATCATAAACAATATAGCACCAGATATATATTGACCACACAAATGCATATATCAATCAAACATACAAGAATGTGGAGGAAAACTCAAATAGCTTTATTGATAGAAAGAGTAGAAGAGAGGATTACAACCCATTGATCTGACCCAGCGTCATCCTCCCACCATGAAAGCCCTTATTCACCTCATGAAAATCTTAGATCACCCAACACTATGATGTTCCACAAAGAAACCAACAACAATTCCTTACAAAATACAAGATTCCAGCCTTTGGTTCTCTGGGATGAGAGATCCATATATAGATGTTTGTAGGTGGGTGAGTCAGCTTCTGGGATTTTGATTAGTGTCCTCTCTTTGATAGTTCTTGGTTCCATTTGGAGATTCATGATCTCTTACTCATCCTTGGGCAAATTCAGATAGGCAAGTGTCAAATGGGTAGTTTCTAGAAGATTCTCTGGGTTTCCACCTAGCCAACTGCTTCTGCCATTTGTCTACTCTCGCTCATTGCACCCCATAGAAGGGCTTTCTAGTATGCATCACACTTTTTGCGTGTGGTAGGTGAGATGCATCGCACCCTTAGCACTGAGCAGTTTGTATGGTCTAGTTTTGATTAGTTCTGAGCAGTTTTTCATGGAGAACTTCCGTGAGATGATGTAATCAGCTGACCTTGCTCCTTTAGGGTATGAAACAACACTTTTAGGGACTTATAAGCCCTTGGTCTATGGACATATGTGATTGAGGTTGTTGTGCCCAAATATGTCTATAATAGCAGGAGGCATGACCCTTCATAATTGTAGATGTGATATTTATTTAACTGCGTTTTATAACTACGACGGGTCCAGAAGGATAGGAGCGGAGCACTGGCTTTTGAATATGCGGTTGCATGGATGCAAGGAATTTATCCAATGGATTTTATAACCCCTTCAGGTCCGGGATGATCGCAAATTGGATTAGACTCAAGCTGAATGGATTTGCAATTGCGCTAGTGTGGGGGATTTATCAATTGGCGTTAAAGTCCCCGTCGGGTCCGGTTGATCACAATCAATTAGGGAAGGGGCTGTGAGACTTGTTTCATTGTTTTATGACCCAAGCAGATGCAATTTTTATAAGAAGTGGATTTAAATCCATTTCCAGGTCTGGTTATCACAATTGTATATTGCAATGAGCTATGGGGGAATAGGCATGTGTATATTCAAACATGGGTTTTCATGGTTGTCAGTTGATAACGTTGTCGAGTCCGGTTTGACAAATCAAAATTGCATATTTATCAAAGGAAGGGTTTAAAACTTTGGAAAGAATAATTGCAATATTTATGAAGACCAAGGTTTAATATTTGGGTTTTTTCTAAAATCTTAAGTATTAAACTTTGGTTATGGGGCTTTATTAATTTTATTTTGTTTTCTTTGTGTTTTTAAAAAAATATAAAAGTGTCCCTATTTTTAATATATATAAATTTTATAGGAAATTTATAATATATAAAAATGGGGGTTGTTGAACAATACAACAGGAGGCTATTGATAGCCCTACTCCATCGAGGTCCATCAACAAGTTAAATAAGGGTGAAGTCAAAGGCAATATAGAAGCTCTTGCATCAACAGTTAAGTCTTAAAAGAGTAAGAGGCCTCCTATTGATTCACGCACTCCGAGAAAAGTTTTGACTAGTGAGAAGAAGAAGAAAAAGTCAGCTAGTAGTGGCAAAGAAGAATTCATAGGTACCACTTCAGAGGCAAGTGTTGAATTACCCCAAGAAGAGGCTCCTACACCAAGTGCTAAGAAAGAAAAGAAGCCTAAATTTAGTGAAGGTAGTGACAAGGCTCAAATTTCTGAAAAGAAGATACATGCATAGGAAAAAGAAGCCATAGAGGCCCTGACATCGATAAAAGTAAATAAATGAAGTTTGTTTGAGGATAGTGAGCCATCAACACCCCTGTGCCGAACCAATAGAAGTATGGAAAAATCGGTAATAAATAATCCCACTCCTCCTCTAGCACATTTGATTGATATCCCTGCCTCTCCTGAAGCAGAACATGTACATGAGGAGACACTCAATGAAATAGAAAAGCTTGTCACAAAAACTTTGCAAGAATTGAGCAGAGAAGTAGAAGCTAAGAGGAGATTGGCAAAATGGAAAACACCCGAACCTGATAGTTCAATATTGAAAAAATTCAGAAGAAAAATGACAAATTAAAGGCAGAAGTGAAAGAATACAGGATGTTGGATGAATATCTTAAGAAGGAAAATAAGCAACTTAAGAAGAATAGGCAGAAGTTGTAAGAAGAGCGTGATGAGGCCTCCACTAAGTTGAAGAAGGTTCTCCATCTTGTGCATTTTACCAAGGTCATTAGGAGGGAACTCAAGGAAGAGGCCTTAGGTGTGAAGGTCTTGTAGCCAAGTAACTAATACCCAGGCAAGGAAGGCTTATTTTTTTTGGAAATTTTGAATATTGATTCAATCCTTTTTGCATGAGGACATGCAACATCTTGAGCTTGGAGGAATGTTGGGCCTCCCTTTTGATACTCATAATGCCCTATTTGACCTCTATTTTTGACCTATTTTGCCTTGAATCTATCTACTATTGTCATATTTTCTTCAAGTATATGCCCTGTTAGCTTTCTGACGTCTATATGAGGTAATCTATATTTGAAAATGCAATTTCTATGTTTTCTTGTAGTAAAATTAAAATTATTTGATCTTTTACTCTCTAATTTATCTGATTGGTTCACATAGATCTTTGGATTTCCACTCATATTCATCCAGTACTCATTCAACATTTCCGACGTTTGGGCAGTTCAACAATCAGGTACATATGTTCTTATTTGTCCACCCTCTGCAATAATCAGACACTCAGGTCTTTTTCAAATAACTTTGCATCCATCTGGTACCCAACCAATAGCTGTGTTCTCAGCGATCGCACTCACCACATGTGTGCACCCATCTAGAACTTGACCAGTGGGCCGAGCTCTTGTCTATTGTGCTCATAATATTGTTCTATTTTGATACCAGACGTTTCACTATTCGATTCTGGTACCAGCTACTCCACTGTTCAAGTATGGTACCAGTTGTTCTACTATTTAACTCTAGCACGCATGTTTTATTATTTTGTTCCGGTACTAATGTTCCTTTGTTCGATTCTGATACCAAATGTTCCTTTGTTCTATTTCGGTACCAACGTTCTACTGTCTGATTTCGGTACCAAACTTCATCTCCAGACTTAGTACTTCAATAAACAATCTACGATGGAACCAAGAAAGTTGTTGAAGACATTTCCCTTACTTAGTCAGTCAAGATTCACTTCCTCCTCATGCACTTCATGTCATGAGGAGGAAGTTACAAATGTAATCCCAGTTTAACTTTATGGATTTAATGATTATCTCCTGTAACTTTGATTGTAACGACCCTATTATTTATAAAAGAAAGGTACATTGAATGATAAATTAATCTTTTAATCTCTTAGTATTTTAACCTTTTAGTCTTCAGAGAGGACAAAGAAGAGAGATTAGGTTTGAGAATAAAAGAATTGGAAACAGAGCACTAACAATGAGATTTGTAATGCTGATGAATTGTTAAGTTGTAATCCTTCTTTTTCATTAATAATATGAGCAACAATTGTTAAGATCAGTGTGTTAACTTCTTAGCACTATAAGTTTTCAAGCTTACCTTGGTAGCTTGGCAAGGGCCCACTGAAGCCATCAAGGCAAGTTTTCCTTTTTTTAAATTATTAAATAGTTTAGTGTTTCTAGTTTTGCTTTATGAGTGATAATTTCATAGTTTAAATTGTAATAATTAATGATAATATTAATGCATTAGCATTACTATTATTATTTATTATTCATTATTAGTTATTTATTATTAATTATTAATTATTAGTTATTAATTATCATTTATTATTAACACATTAATATTATCATTTATTAATTATCATTTATTATTAAAACATAAATATTATCATTAATTATTAATTATCATTATTATTAATACATATTAATTATCATTATCACTATTTATTATTACCATTGTTTATTAGTTATTAATTATTAATCATTATTGATACATTAATATTATTATTAAGGTTAATATTTAATATTTAAATATGTAATATATTAATACACTAAATGCTATTTTAATATTAATAATAATAATAACAAATTAAAATTACTCACTTATTATTATTAATATAGATATATACTAAATATTAACTCAAACAGTAAACATGTTATTATAATTTTGAATAAATAATTAATTAATTAAAAATTATTAAAAATAAATAAATAATGATTTAATCAAACTGCCGACATATACTAGCAGACATATCTCTATTAAATACTATTTAAAACCCTCATTAAAGCTCTTCTTCTTTCTTCATTCAAGTTTGTCCTGATGATGGATCCTGATTGGGATTTGAAACATTGATTAAAGAAATGGTTAATACTGTGGGTTCTCCAGCTTCTAATTCAAAAGTTTAAATTGTATTTGAGTTAAAAATTTAATGATTGATTGTTTGAAGCACATGAAGGATAAGACTTGAGATCTCACCATTCACATACATATGCCAATAGTGAAGACTCTTATCAAGTATTTCCTGTACTGGTTTTGATTGCCTTGTTTAATAATTGAATGCATTGAATTGATTTGGTTAAGATTAATAGTTGCAAGAAACGAAGTTAAGTCCATCTTGTTATTTCATGAGCCTATAAATGGAGGAACTCGTTACATGATTTAAAATCTTTAGTTTACAGTGTTTGAGCGTTGTGTGGCTTTTCAGTAATTGTGTGATGAAATGAATTGAAGTTTCTAGAATGAAGTGTTAATTTGAAGTACTCACTATTTGGACTATACACAGCATACAACACAACTTATTTATCATCGACACATATAGTACAACATCTCTACTGATTATGATTCTCGGGTCGATAATTAAGTATTGAGGCAAACACTTATACCTATATATATACTCATATAATCTCCCCAACATAATGCTTGCATCATGGGTTTCATGATCAAGGAATTTTAATTTTGTCGGGGGGTTTGAGGGGGGTAGTATTCCCCCTCTACGAGGTTTGGGGCAACGCCCTGAGGAAATTGTTTTTGGACCCTATATTAGGTGGGTGACCTACTGTTGGGCCGTTAATATGTCATTATTATTATCACTTTTGAACGCCTATTCCACCCATTTCTACTCTTCTTTATCACGTCATTTATCATAATTTATCATATAATTCTATTTTATAATTATTTATGCTCTTATGGATAAATATTATTTCTTCTCCTTTATTTTTAATAAATTGATGATTATGCATGATTTTATCAATGATGGGGTATTAATAAATTTTTTGTAACATTACTCACAATTTTTAGCCTCCAAGATATTTTCCAGATTGGAGATTTGATCATTAAATGTGCCAACTCAGAAATTCGCTGGAATAAGAAGTGACAATTTTGTATTGAATGGTTTGGGAAAATGGATAAGAATATAGAAAATCGGAAACATGGGTTTTGTTCAGAATGGACCATTTTAGCTATGTAATGAGCAGTTTTCCCAAATTTGGCCCGTACTAAGAGAAATGGAAGGTTCTATGAAAACGTTTTTCTCAGATTCGTTGTGTGACTGTTTTCCAAGTTATCTCAGCTGCAATGCCTAATTCGACTTGTTCCTGTTGAATGATTGATATAAGATATGATCTTTCTTATCAATTTGTTGAGAACAGTCCAATTTTGTATTGAGAATCATATTGTAATCATCTCTGTTATAACTGCTCTCTGCTCTCTCTCTATTTAAATGAAAACAGAGATCAGAGAAAGGGATACAGAATTGATAATGGATTATTCATGATGGAATAGATTATGAGAGATTAAGTCAGGGATTATTAGAGATAGGATAGGATAGGATAAGAGGAAAGGGGGATTGTTGCATTACCATTGTAATTCTCAAAGTTTTTGCTGTTTTAATGATTTCTTAGTTTGATGATTAATAAATAAAAGGGTTGTTGTTCATTCGTCTTATCTGAAGTAGCCCAGTAGCATTCGCTGGTGACTAAGGGCCCAACCTTTGGTGGATTAAGCTGCTGCTTTGTATTATATCTTTCTGACTTCTGCAAGTGTGGTTTGTCTAAATTATTACCTTTTGCAATTGAATTGCATTGCCATTTTCTTCCATCATAACAAGATTATTATCCTTTGTAACTTAAATTGTTATGCTATTCATTAAAGCTCTGCTGTTTCACTTCAAATTTTTCCATTCATTATAGATTACTGATTTAGTTACATTTATAGTTGCTGTGTATTTCTAATTAATTAGCTTTGATGTTCAGTGCTATTTAAGATTGCTGTTTAATTCTAATGATTTAGCATTATTTTTCCTTTCCATTAATAATTCATTTATGTTAGATGAAGATTTGTTGTTCAGTTTTTCAATAGACTTAGTCACTGTTCTTTTCTACAAGGACTTGATTTCATCTTGTACTTGATATTGCAGCAAGTGTGTTTTCGTAAGCATTTCCAATCGAATTGTTATAATTTTCTTTAGTGTGGAGTGTAAGATCAACAACTCTAAAGGACATTGGCTATCACTGCATAAGTTCTCTGATTGTGGATCTTGTTTATGTTTGATTTCATTTATATCAGTTGATAGAGGAAAGAGTTATCACTACTGCATCCTTGACTGATAAATTGTTGTAGTTTTTTGAGTGAATGATTTAAGTTTCAGAGTGTTAAGTTTCTTTTAATTGTAAGTAGATTTTATTTCAAGCATTCATTTACTTTTGCATTTAAAGCACTATACTGCAAAAAATTACTCTTGAGTAAATAGCTGCATCAGACTGAGTACACTCTTGAAATAAAAAAATCATCCCCGGGTTGACAATTAATGTGAAGATAATTAGGAGTTAAAAAGACACCTTTTATCACTCAACACCTACCTATGGTTGTGATCAAGGGAACTATAGTTATGTTCTAATATAGGGTTAATGGATTGGGGTTTATCGAGTCTTCGACATGTATATATATGTATTATAACATTGAAAGGAATATAATGAAAAAACAATCTGGTAGTCCCAAATTTGGGATTTGTTTTATGTTTTATGCTCCTTCCATTGTTTATTTTCTATTTTTTAGAAGTTGTATGTAGGTAACTTTTATATAGGGTTAAAACTTACATTTGGTATCGGAGCTGTTTTGGCTTCAAGGGGATGCCTTTTCTGCTGAGGGGTTTTGCTTAGGTCTGTGGTAGACCCTATTAAGTGGGAGATCTGTGGGATCAATTCTTGTGGTGAAAGAGTATGGCGAGCAGTGAAAAGATAAAGATCAAGAAATTTAATGGTCATATTTTTGAGTTGTGGAAATTGAAGATGGAGGATCTGCTGGTGGATAAAGATCAGTGGATCACAGTAGATCCGAGTACTAAACCAACAACAATGTTAGCTAAAAACTAGGTGAAGTTGGATCAAAAGGCAAAGAGAATAATATGATGGTGTGTCTCAGATTCAATATTTCTGAATGAATTAGGGGAAGCTTCGGTGAAGGCTTTGTGGGACAAGTTAGGGACTTTATACCAATCTAAGTCTTTGGTGAATAAAATGTTCCTATGGAAAAATCTATATGACATAAGGATGAAAGATGGAGACTCGATGACAAAGCATCTGAACGCCTTTAATATTGTGGTAAGCCAATTATTATATGTTGATATTAAAGTTTCAAATGAAGATAAGTGCATCAATTTGTTGTGTTCTCTACCAGAATCGTGGGATAGTCTGGTTGTTGCAATAGGTAGCAATCAAAATGCCTTGCAGTTTAATGAAATAGTCCCATCCTTGCTGTCGAAGGAGATGAGACGGAAAAATATGGAGGGCCAGAATGTTGATGCCTTGTCTGTATGAGGACAATCCCAAAACATAAACAAAAATAAGTCCTCAAGTGGGAGATCTAAATATAGAGGGAGATCTAAATCTCCAGAAAAATATTTAAAGGTGTGCTGGAAATGAAAAAGGGAAGGCCACTTCAAAAGGGATTGTAAATTTAAAGCTCCTGAGAAATTAAAGGGATGATGCTCCTTTTGCAGAGGAAAAAACCACCTCAGATGAAGGTGGGGATGTGTACTTGGCTTCTTCTTCAATAGATCATGAGGCATCGTTGATTGACTCAGGTGCATCCTTTCACTTCGCTCCCCATAAGGAGTGGTTTTGCGAGTATGAAAAATATGATGGTGGTGATGTCTTCTTAGGGGATGACAGGAAGGCTAGAATCAATGATCACATATTCCAGCATTGGCCAGAAATATGGTTTTTGTAAGCAAGTTGGATGATGTTGGTGTAAAAACAGTGTTCGAGAAATATACCTGCAAGATGGATTGGGGAGCACCGGTATTAATGCAGGGAGTTCAGATTTGAAATCTGTACAAGCTTCGAGGTAGCACTGTTATTGATGGGTGCAATAGTTCTGTGGTTCCTAAAAGTGGAGTAGAAAATATAGTGGTCTCTGGAGAAAAGACCATGCTATGGCATCAAAGGCTTGGACATATTGGAGAGAAGGGCCTTTGAATACTTCATGGTAATGGTATGGTAGAAGGTATGTCTAATTTCTCTCTAGATTTTGATTTCTGTGAAAATTGTGTATATGGGAAGAAAAATTGGGTGAGTTTCCTCTCTGGTGCTAAGAGGGCGAAGCAAATATTAGAGCTTGTGCACAGTGATGTGTTTGGATCTATTTTGGTTCCATCAATGGGTAAGTTTGCGTACTATGTATCATTTATAGATGACTTCTCAAGGAATACATGGATATATTTCCTTAGGAATAAATATGAAGCCTTTGATAGGTTTAAAGAATTTAAGGCTTTGGTGGAAAACTAGATAGAGAAGAATATAAAGGTGCTGAGGACAGATAACGATGGAGAGTTTTTCAAGAAGGAATTTGAAGAGTTCTGTAAGAAGTGTGGTATTGCATGATAGAAGACTACTCCATACACACCTGAGAAAAATTGAGTTGCAAAAATAATGAACAGGATGTTGATGGAAAAGGACAAAAGCACTCAACAATGTTGGGTTAGGACAAGAATTCTGGGCAGAGGCGGTGGAGACTGCATGTTACTTGGTCAATAGAACACCTTCATCAACGTTTGTTATAGATCCATTTGGTCACATCACTCCCATCATTCATATTAGTACCATTAGGGATCATCAAACCTTAATTCAGTTGCTACATGCCCTAGACAAGTCACCATTTTTAATGCCTCCTTCCTTGAGAGTTTCTTGGCACGAAACCCTCCAGAAATGCCTCCTTGAGGGACCAGCGCAGCCTTGGAAATGGGTAAATGTGCTTCAGTGCAGGTAGGCCCATGTCGTGGTGCTCTGCAGAGCACCTAGGCCCACTTTGACCTGTGCTAGGTGAGACTGAGTGAAATTCACATAGGTTTCTAGGAATATTCTTATCTTCTGGAGCCATATAGAATATTCCCACACTTATCATCTCCTATGAGCTCAAAATTGGATAGGGAATGAGTTAAGTAACCTCCTATCCTCTCATTCCTTCCTCCATGGAAACTAAATATATGTTTGGAAGGCCATTCAATACCCTCATTTATGACAAAACCTCCTCCATTCGCCTATAAATTGAGTGCTCATCTAAGTGATCAGGGGCTGGACTTTGAGAATTTGTAAGGAGATACTATTGGTGTGAGAATTGAGAGTATAAGAAAGTGTTGTTATACTGTCAGAGTGCTTTGCTATTGATGTGATGTTGGTTGGAACCCAAGCTGGAAGAGTGACAATGGATCGGACTTCATGGTTGTAATTATTCCTTCTACTTAATAAAGCTGTTTATACCCTTTTTCCATATGCTTATCTTGATATATGATGTTTATATGTGTGAATGTATCTGATTCTATTTACTTGTATTTTATAGATCTCTTGCTTTGATTGGTTCTCTGTGTTTTGTTTATGCTTGCAAGTACTTTTTGAGCAAGTTAGGTTCGAGAAGGAGTGATGGGAATCAAACAAAGGGGACAAAAGGAAAGTGAAATAACAAGTAAGTCCTTTGGTTCCTTTGTCTTATTTATCATTTATAGAAAAAGGATAAGCGCTTTAAATCTGTTGTTCTAGGTATGGCTACTTGCCTAGGGAATTAGTATTTATCCTTAGATACCAAATTCCTCATAACAAATTGGCGACTCCACTGGGGAACGATCATCATTGCGGATAGTTTACCTTCATCCTAGTACACTTTAGTAGACCTTACTTGCTTCCATTGATATTATTTCAGCTTTTTTGAAGTATTTTTTTGGTGAAAATTGTGCTTGTAAGCCCTTAGGATGGCCTCTCTGGCACCAGTGCAGGCTTGGTCTAGAGACAGAGCGCTGCAACGCATCCTTGGCTTGAGGATAGTGCTCTGAAGTGCACTGTCTCCCATTCAAGGCTAAGCTGATCCTCCTTAGGACAAAAATCCCTCCTTTGAGTTGATTTTTTGCCAAATTTCCTTCTGTTTTTGCTTGCTAAAAGGTCAATGATGCTTGTGTCTCTGAAATCAATTTGTGTTTCCTTTTCCAGCCCTACTTTGTCTTTGGTTGTTTAGTGTTTCTTAAATTATTTCTTTATCACTATCAATTCATTGTCAAAGTTAGTTTATAGTTAATTAATCTTTGTTCAAAAGAAAGTGTTGTAGAAGACTTCTTTTCTTTCGAAATGGAACTGCCATAAAGTATTCATTCTTGCAAAAAGATTGATTGATTGTATGTGCATAGTTTCCTTTTGTTCATCACAACATTAAGGGAATTGAAAAGAAAAACTTGCATTGTGCATCAAAAGAGTTTGTGTGTGCTCATAGGAATAGTTTAGGGAAATTGCATTAGATGTGTTCTTTGTGCTTTGATTACAAGAATCTGATTGCTCTATCCCTACTAGCTAAGGTTTTCATTGTTAAAATTGAATGAAAAGGATACTTATCATATTAGTTGCATTCTAGGAATTGAAAATACATCACATGGTGAACTTTGAAAGGCAAATTCTTAATCAAGATCAACTTAAAATTAACATCAATTAACCAATGGAGCATTGTCACCTAACACAAAACATTTAGAGGTTCTAGGCTAGAGATGTGTTCCAACATTGTAAAACATAGTGTCTGTCGCTAACTTGTCTATGTTACATTCCGAGTGTGATATCTCATTCCATGTATGTGAGTATATCGTAGCTCATCCACGTACCTTCTGGTATATAGGCCGGTGTGACAGTACGTAATGTATATGGGAATGCTCTCACTATGCAGTTTTGCATTAGATAACGCTAATACGGATTGGGCCTCCACGTACTTTCTGGTATATATGGGAGGAAAACACTAGGTTGCTATCCATCCTTAGGTAACTGAGTTGGCCACCTTATACACTGTGATACACTGAACACAACATTTTGGGAGATTTCTTGCCCGTACTTCTTGGTTTGCCAGGAGGTATTATGCAGTTCACTATTGATTGGTAAACCTTTTTGCCTAGCTTACCCCTTTTTGTTTATTTCTTTTTATAATAAAATCAATAAGAAATCATGGAGTAAAATCAACCCTTACCCCATCGTTCATGGAGAGCATCCAGTAAACTGCCTTTACTACCCAAAACTACACCTATCCAGTCAAAGCGGTCTCATTCAATTGGATCCAGTACTTCACAAGCCTTTCTTCATCTGAATTACCAGAAACACCTATATCGGTAAGCACTATGACCCCAGATACTCCTACGGTTACTGGCACATCTGTTACTGAAGTGGAATCTCCACAATTACCTAAGGAAACTAGAACTGAATCTAGTGAAATAGTAACCCAAGTTGTTCAACAACAAGTTGATTCTTAATCTGAAGTTGTTCAACAAGAAATTACTTCTGAACCTGAATCTGTTCAACCAGAAGTGGATCTTGAACCCATCACTATTCCATCAAAAGTTACTTCTGAACTAGAAGTTGTTCACAAAGCCCAACTTGAACTTGCTTTTTTACCAGAACATTTGGATCTTGAGGTTGAACAATTAGAAGTTGTTACCATGTTGGAAGAAGATTGACCGGTAAATCCTCAAACATCCGTAACTGTCGGGACTTCCTCTTTACCTCAACAACAAATACTTGAAATTTATTATGAACTAGATAGTGAAATTCTTCCACCTATTTTGATTTTGATAGAAGAGGAACCTGAGGTAGAATCACACAGAACTCCATTCCATTTTGGAACTGCACTTTAGCTGTATCCTCATACTCCTCATTTCACTGCTCCTTTTGATCCTGATTACTTTTAGACATCCGATGATTCGTTAGGAAACTTATTTGGACATTTGACTATGGTAGAGTCAACATCCCAGACTGTACCATTTGTTACGGCTATGACAAAATATTCTGTCACAACCTCTTCAATGTTTACTATGACACCTGAGTCACACTTGTATGGTGTTCAATTCGTCCCATCAGGTTACCAATCTTTATTGGGAACCTACTCAGGTGTTGCTTCGAGCCCTTGGTCTTCACCAATGTCCTCTATTGGAACTTTATCTAGTTCTTCATTAACGAATACTAAACAGCTAGACCCATCAAGTTCATATCAAGTTGGTTCATCTGGTTACCATCCTATGTATCTGCTTTACATTGGACTACCCACATACGGAGAACAATATGCACATTCTCCTTATCCTCCATTTTTTGGGGGGAAACCATATGTCGGTATGTCGTCGTCTTTAGTTCAGCCTGACTATCTATCAGTGGTAGCCAACCATGCCCACTCAACCTAGGCTTGTGTATCCATTAAAACCTATGCAATCTATCTAATACATACCTACAACACCTTTTGTTACAACTATACCGTAGTCACAAGCTCAAATTGTTGTATCTCAACCTGTGCAAGCTGGGCCTTCTACCTCAGACCCCTAAGTTTCAGGTATACAGATCCAACCTTCTCAGGCAGTTTTAAAACAACCACTTGCGTTTGGAATCCAACAACTTTAGGCTAGTTTACCTTTTACTGGAATGACCCAGACTTAAACTGGTTTAGTGTATTCACAACTTGGTCAACCTTACATTAGTGGGCAACAACAACCGTTGTACCAACAACAATAACAACACTTGATTCAACAACCTTAGCAGCATCAATATCAACAACAACAATTCTAGCAATAACAACCTTAACATGGACTTGGTCAACAAGATTATGCTGGGTTTGGTCAACAACAAGTTTATCTAGGTCCTAGTCAACAAGCCTATGCTGGGTTTGGACAACAGCAAATGTATCCCGATGCTCAACAACAACCTTATGTTGGATTTTCTTAACAAACTTACCCCTATCAAGGTTACCAACAGCAGATGCCTTATGCTGTTATGCAAAGGCCTATTGCCCAAGCAATTCCATCTAACCTTGGATATGCTCAACCCGACCTCAATAGACAGTTTCCTTTCATCGTGACACTTGAATTACTAGATCTAAACCAGCTCACCAATGACCCAATTTAGTATGCACCTTGGTGGCCAGTGATTCCTCATAAGTTACCTTCCGATATTCTGAAATTCAATGGAAACCCTCGAGAAGACCCGTCCAACCATGTCATGAATTTTCATTTATTGTGTTCATCAAATTCCTTAAATGATGATTTTGTTAGACTTCATCTTTTCCAAAGAACGCTTACTGGTCCAGCTGCAAAGTGGTACATTGAGTTACCATGAGCTTCTTTTGATAACTTCACTACCTTAGCTACCATGTTTTTAACCCACTTCTAGTTACCCATACGATATGAGACTGGAACAGAACTATTAACCAACTTTAAGCAGACTACTACTACTCATATCTTTGATCATATTCATGAGTGGCATCGTCGTCATCGAATGGTTAAAACTTTTGTTCCTGATCAACTTTTGGCTGAGTGGTTTATAAAATCCTTGCTTCCATCTATCACTGAGGATGTGGCGAAAGGTGGAGTTGTCACAGAAGAGAAAGTAATTGCTTATGCCCAATATTTGGACTTGATTTTTACATAGTTTGGCATGCTCTATGACAAGATCCCAAGTGCACCCCGACCAGCTTTCACTGTTCCTCCTGGACCATCGAGTAAGGACTCTCATGCTGGTGACAGTGTGATTGGTTCTTCGATCACAAAAATGGCAGGTAGACCATTTGGTCAAACAATTTCCATTTCTAATCAAACTACAAATGCACCTGATAACACTCTTACTTCCAAAATCAATGCCATGTCATTTGACAAGGGAAAGAATCAAAAGCAACCAGGAAGTAAGAAGAAGGGGAAAAATAAGAAGAAACAAAATAACTCCCCTCAAGAGAAATCATATGATTGCTCTCCTTCGGCTAGGAAAACTTGTTACCCATATTTGATCTGTAATGATGAGCATTTTACGCAAGATTTTCCTCACCGCTCCGAAGTCTCAAAACTTCAGAAGAATTCTAATACATCTGTGGTACTGGCTGATCCTTTTCCAAAAACGGAGACAAATATGGTTGTTGCAAACCATGCTTCCACTTCCTAATGCTTATGCTATCCGCCTCTAAGTCGAAAGACGATGTTTTGGTTTCAATACAAAGTAAAGATTATGGAAATCAACCATTGTTGTCAAATAACCAGGCTGATCGACCTAACCCTTTGATTTCAACTTTGAATGATCCTATTCCACCACCTGTTGCACCAGAGTTAACAATAAAACTGCCCAAAGGAGTTGTACATAAATCAACATTTAAACCTCGAGCTCAAGCTGCACAGAACTATAACATAGTAGAATATTTGGCTCAGTGACCTTCTGCTATGTCAATGCTCGAGGTGCTTCAGAACTGTCCCTCCCAAAAGTAGGCTTTGTTGTCAGCAATTGGTGGAATCGATCCAATTGATTCCAATCTTGTGGTTTTCAACCATGTGGGTTATACGCCACAGTTACCAACACAATTAGTATCCCTGATTCAAGTTGATGCCTTGAATAAACTTGTTCATTGAACCATTATTGATGAGGGGGCATCTATTTGTATTATTTCTATGAATTGCTGGAAAACACTTGGCTCACTGCCTTTGTCATGTTCACCAACAATTTAAAAGATTTTGACGGATGCACATATACACCTTATGGGATATTGAGTAATCTACAAATCGAACTAGGAGGCAAAACAATAACTGTTGAAGTCAAAGTTGTTGACAGACCCCTTGACTACAACATTTTACTAGGAAGACCGTGGGTTTTTGCTATGGCTACTGTGGTTTCAACATACTTTTGTATGATTGCATTCCCTCATAAAGGTGGAATCACATTTATCGACCAAATCACCTTCTTCACCTCTAGTTCACAAGTTACTGGAAGCATTCCATTGGTACACGGACCCCCGCTATCTATCCAAAAGATTGGTGTAGGTCTCTTTAAAGATTCTTCCCTAATGGGTACTTTTTCACTACCACCACCATCAAATTTGGTGGAAGTGGCAAAAGTTGAGACTTTCAACATGATATCTTCCACTTCATCTGACCTAAGGAAGATTGCCAATAGTTTTGAAGTTGATAGTAGTAATGAAATCATGTTTCTAAGCCCTATTGAGCTAGCATATCAATTAATCTTTCTGGCTTGTGCGACGAATCCAAATCCATTTCTGTCAATTGTATGGGTAGATTGTTCATTAGAATATGGTACTTCCTATGATCCTTTTTCACGTATATTTTCTACTGATGAAGGAATCATTGAATCAATGATGATGGAAGGAGAACCATGGGAATATTATCATCATCGTTCCCGTCTTCTAGATCGCTCAGAAGATTATTCAAATGAACCTAATCATCCTTCAGTTGTTGATTTCATTTTGAATTCTGTTTTCATAGACACAATAGATTCCAAGCGAAACCTGTTAAATATTGAAGAAACTATTTCTATCAATTTTTCGACCAAACCTAACATTTTAGAAAACATTCATGTTGGAAAATCGTGTTCTCCATCAGAACTTGATATTTATCATGTTCTCTTTCGTGAATTTCGAGATATATTTGCATTGCCATACGAGGAGATGCCAGGAATTGACTCTAGTATAGTTGAACATTAAATCAAAATGTATCCCGATGTCAAACCAGTGCGACAGCTGCCTCTGTCGCATTCATCCAAAGAAGGCTACTGCTATTAAAATATAAGTTGAAAATTTTTTGCATGTTGGTTTCATTTACCCTGTTCCTCCTGCTGATTGGGTTTCCAATTAATTGTTCATGTCCTGAAGAAATAAGGGACAATATGAGTGTGCATTGATTATAGGGATGCTAATCAAGCTTGTCCAAAAGACAATTATCCTACTCCCTTTATTGACTAGATTATTGATGAATGTGTTGGATGTGAAATATTCTCATTCGTGGATGGTTTTTCCAGCTATAATTAGATCAATATCCACCTAGAGGACCAATCTAAAATTTCTTTTATTTGTCCATGGGGCACATTCGCTTATAGGAAACTCCCATTTGGTTTGAAGAACACAAGGGCAACATTTCAGAGGGAAATGAACTATGCCTTCCATGACATAAAACATATTGTTCAACAATACCTTGATGATTTACCTGATCATTCACGAAAGTGGTCTGATCACCTGCAACATTTGAGAGCTATATTTTTACGATGCTGACACTACAAAATACAACTCAATCCACACAAATGTGTGTTTTGTGTTGGTTCTGGTCGTTTGCTTGGATTCATAGTGTCTAAGGATGGAATTTGACTTGATCCACTTAAGGTTTAGGGAATTCTTGATTTGCCTCCACCTTCCAATCTACTACAGTTACAAAGACTCCAAGGGAAGGCTAACTTTCTGAGGAGGTTCATTCCCAATTATGCTGAAATGGCTAAAGGATTTACTCGTTTATTGAAAAAGGGGATACCCTTCCATTGGGACTAGGTTGCACAAACTTCCTTTGATGCTCTTAAAGATACCTTGATTAGAGCCTCGTTAATGTATTCCTCGAATTATCAAAACAACTACTTCCTATATCTCGCCATTGCAGATACAACCATTGGAATGGTTTTAGTTCAAGAAGAAGATAGGATTGAACATCCGATATATTATTTGAGCCATAATCTCAATGATACATAACTTAAGTACTCTTACGTCAAAAATTTAGCTCTGGCTGCTGTTCAAGGTGTACATAGATTTCGCCACTACATCCTGCTCCGAAATACCATTTTCATTTCGGATTGAAACCCTATGAAATATATTTTGTCACGTCAATTGCTAGTGGGGAATAATCAAAATGGATCTTCATTTTGTAGGAGTTTCATTTGGAATTCATCAAATCTAAATCAAAGAAATATCTAGTCTTCGTCGAGCTTCTTTGCGACCTTCCCTCAAATACCATTGGTTCAACATCAAAACCATCAATTCTGGATGAGTCTCTGTTCCTGATTTCGACATCTGACGCGTGGTATGGAGATATACTAATTTATCTCTAGACCCAAACTTTTTAGGCTGATACCTCTTGTTCGCAACAATGACATATCCGATACCAAGCCAAAGATTATCTGATCGTTGGTGACACTCTTTATCGTCATGGTATCGATACAATTTTGCGAAGGTACCTCACTCATGAGGAAGCCGAGAAAGTTTTGAAGTATTGCCATTGAGGTGCTTGTGGTGGACACTTATCTGGTTATGCTACCACGCAGATAATTCTTCGTGCTGGTTACTTCTGGTCTACTATATTCAAAGATTGTATAATTTCCATCAGAAGCTATCACACATTCCATATCTATGACCGTAAAGCTAGATTACCATCTGCACCATTGCATCTTGTCGTCGATGTTGGACCATTCACCAAATGGAGCATTGAATTCATGACATGTAACCCCACCTCGACTAGGGGGCATGGGTACATTATAGTCGCTGTTGACTATTTCACGAAATGGGATGAGGCGATGCCAACATTAAATAACAATAGCGAGACGATTGCTCTTTTATTTTTCAATGACATGGTTGCCCAGTTTGGCGTACCACAGGCTATAGTTACAGATCATGGGTTGCATTTTCACAATCACATGATGGCTGAGTTAACTACCAAGTTAGGACTTTCACATGATAGTTCTACTCCATATTATCTGTGAGATAATGGACAAGTTGAGGCCATAAAAAAAGTCCTGAAGCAAATGCTTCAAAGAATTATAGGGGTTCATAAACAAAATTGGCATTTAATCCTGTATGCTGCCTTGTGGGCATATCGAACCTTGTTAAGAAATGCAACTGGATTCACACCCTTTCAATTGGCGTATGGTTTGGAGGAAATCTTGTTGATACAATGTGAAATTTCATCTCTCAAACTCGCGATTGAATAGTTACCTGACACTTCTGAAGAAGAAGCGCGTTTCTTGGAACTTATCCATTTGGATGAAACTCACCGTGAAGCCACATTGGCGAATGAAGTGCATAAGAAACAAATCAAGGCCCAATATGAGAGAAATGTCAAGCCTCGCATTTTCTTAGAAGGAGACTTGGTCTTGCTTTACGATCAAGAAGCTGATAAACTAGGAGCAGGAAAATTTGAACTACTTTGGATGGGTCCTTATATAGTCAAGTGTGTTTTGGAAGAAGGTGCCTATGAGTTGGTGGATTATGACAGAATTCCATTTTCACAACCTTGAAATGGGTTGTACCTCAAATGTTACTATGCTTAATTGAGTGTAGTAAAAATCACTGGATATTTTCTTTAATTTCATGTGTGTGTGTGTCAATGTGTCTTTTAGAGTTTTTATGTCGTTAAGTAATCCGCTTTGCATTTGTTTAGATATCGGAACCTTTGGAACCATTTGTTGGTTATGCCGATGGTGCTAGTCGTAGTACACAAAACCTACCTTTTGCGGCATGGGCCATTTTCGATCCAAGTGGTGAGTTAGTGAGTTTTCAAGGGATTTGTATCGATAGATCAATGAACAATATCATTGAGTATAGTGTGTTGATTGCACTTCTCTCTAATGCCATTTCACTTGGCATCCGCCGAATCATCATTAGGCTAGACTCACAACTCGTTTTACTACAACTAACAAATGTTTATACTTTCCAAAACCCAACGATTCTTCATATGTTCCATAGAGTTCGTCTTTTGGAAAGACATTTTGAGTGCATTCAATATCAACATATTTCCAGAAACTTTAACACATTAACTGACTCATTAGTGAACTATGTGTTAAACAAACATTTGTGACACATGTGAAAGTAAATTTTCAATTCACATCATTAGTTGAATAGGATTGCACATAATCATATATATATAAACTCTAAAAGTAAAATAGATAGATGTTTTAAATTTTTTTACAAAATTTGTGTCCAAGACATGTTTGGTCATTTGACCTAAAAACTCAAAATGCATGCAAAAAACATCCTAAGTAAACCAAGTGATTCTCATGATAATAGGTCATAGCCTAAGTTGTCATGTGCAAGAGCTGCATCCAATGTCTTGGAACACCAATAGTATGGCATTGCAGCCTCATAGGTAACTCCTTGATCCAGACATCCAAAATACCAAGTGTTAATCCCTCCACATGATCCTACAACTCTGCCAGTGTCTTGGCCAAATCCAAATCCTGGAGAACTGCTCTCCCAATGTTTCTCTGTGTTGGCTCACCTGCCTCCTGTTGGTGCCTCATAGGTCAAACAGTATCCACATCTACATGCATGAGAACGATTTTAGTTTAGTCTTGGAACATCAAAACACAAAAACGTGTAGAAACTTAAAAATCAAAAAACATTTTGGTCAAAAACAATTTACCTATAACACCCCAGTGAGTGTCCACTGGTAGACTCAACTCTGGATCTCCATGAAAGTCAATCCTTGAGTATGGATGCTCCTCAACAACAATGTGTTATCGATCGAGCCAACTGAATAATGCAGTGGAAAATGTAATCGATGACTGACCAACATGTCTAGACACCAATTCAACTCGCTGCTGCATCCGTCGATCTCTAGGACTAGCTACACCTAGTGTTACATACTGGGTTTCATCAATGGAATTTTTCTAAGGTAAAAGCAGTTAAGAGTGATCCATAGCTAAATTTCATGGTCTTACTGTTCTTTACCTTTGTTAGCTGCTCTTTCAGTGAAGAAAGCACTGCCTCACACCAGTTGAATAAAGTTGGCTCAAGACACTTAAGTGCATACTGAACATATGATTTGTTCGCAGATGAAGCGTCACACTTCCTGCCAACTTTGCAATGGTGAAAAGGATTGTTCTCAAAGGCAAATCATGGATATCCTTGATGATTATATTTCTGTCCTTGCTAGGCTGTGTACCTGACTGATAGAATTATCGACCAAATTCTCTCACTGACTCCCGTCCACGGGAAGCACTTGAAAGAGATATGGGGGCACCACGTCTCGACAAAACTATAAGAAAGTAAATGTCATCAATCACAATAGGGACACCTTTGTCTCTTATGTGAAAAGCCTGATCTGTCGGATCCCATGCATGAACTAGGAACTATAGTAGTTCTGATTGTTGCCCCATTCTGGACAACCTGAAGTATTTGAGCAACCCACAGTTTTTGAGGGCCTCAACTGTACCCAGATCATTTAGGGCAACCATCTCTTGTTCTTCATGCTCTCTTTCTCACCAAGTAATAGACATTCTGATCCGATGAAAGGCTGAAATCAAACCATATGATCCTTTCATGCAAAAAACTGAAGAAATTTTGGGTCAATTTGGTGAAACAAGTTTGTGAAACTCACACAATGCAGCCCAAGCAAGGAGACATTGTGTTGCAGTGAAGAATCTCTTCTATTTGGGTGCTCCCCAATGCAGTTTTTGACATGCAAGCCTGTGTTGGTCCCAGGGTGAAAAATTCAAACCCTAGGGGCCCTAAAAACCCTAAAAACTTGCATGAAATAGTAAAAGAATGACTTGAAAAGAAAGAGGAGGGGTAGATCTCCTACCTGGTCTGGACGACACGAGAAATGATCCGCATAATCTCTCACATTCAGCTAATGAGGATGGAGGTAAAAAACAGGGTCAGAGCACAAATTGAATGGTAAATATCAAATGGTGAAAATAACATGGTAAATTCTTGTTTTTATGTTTATTTCATGAACATTAAATGAGTAAACCTTAGTATTTACCTATTTTTACCAATAAAACAGGTATGTTTAATCCGTTTGGTGTTGCTTTGAACAGATTTACAACTGACTGACAAAATTTGATGTGCACGATCGTGAATTTTACTTTGAACACAAAGCATAATTTTATCTCTTTTTTGAGCTCTGTTAAACATCGAAAAGGGAACCCCCTTGGAGTCCTCTTTAAGCTCTTTTCAGACTCTTGAAATATGAAAAGATTGCCAAGCGCTTGTCCTTTTCAGCTTGTTAACGGATTGGAAATGACATCTACTCAATATAAGTTTAACCCTTTTTCGGGCAAAGATATATTATTTTCCAAAAAGGAATATGTTGACCGAACATGGTCAATACGTTTTCTCTTGTATTGTTTTACACTTTTTCAGACTTGAGAGACAAATATAAAAAAAAGAACTTGTGGAGTTTTCTTTTTGTCTACCCTTTTCTAGACTTGAGAGACAAATATATGAAAAATAACTTGTGGAGTTTTCTTTTTGTCCCTTTTCAAACTCTATAAACATGAAAAGGATCGAGTTATCATTGTCGTTAGACCCGTTAAAACATAAAATAGCGACAAACTTGTCCATCATGACAAGACCTAGTTTCACCTTTGCTAGACTCATTAAAACATCACATAGCGATGGATTCACCCTAAGGGTGGAATTATACAACAATCATATGTCATCCTCCTCAAGCTTGATAAAAATAAAGAGGTATTGGTCAGCAATGACTGGGGAAAATGGAAAAAGGGGTAAACCACTTTATGGCAATAGTTCGCTCTTGAACATGACACTTTCACTTCATCATTGTGACTATTTGGGTTGGGTTATCTGCTTGACGGTCATCATACCTTGGTCTATCATACCATCCATTACTTTTTTTTTGGGTCAATGCTGTCAATCCATTCAGTGTCACCGACATGTTCAAGAGAAGTCACTCAGTTTAAAATTCATCCTTTGCAATACTCATAAATCTTCATTTTCATGACCGTCATTCCTGAACCTTGTGTCGTTAATCAAATTTCGTCTTCAAAATCATTACACTTGTTTCATGTCGTTGATGTGGGATACATCAAGGCCCTCCTGTGACGAGTCACTTCTTGTCGACATCAACATATTATCCAAGAAGTTGACCTAGAAAGACCCTTCGAGTACCTTGAGGCTTGCATACATCAATGGCAAGTTTCTCGCTTCCGGTGATAGGTTGACATCACTAGCCTTCGACCGAAATAGTTTATATGGTGTTCAACATCAAAACATCCATTCACACCATGTAGAATGTACTGCAGTACCTTGAGGGTCATTATCATTATTGGTGATTTCTCTCGAGTCTGTTAACAAATTACATCATTGGCTGGTAATTAGACAGTGTCTTCCCATGTTCGACTTTAGATCACATATGCGCATGGTTAGACTTGTACTTGAGCAAACGATTGAATGAGATAGAAGACCTTGTATCTAGTTTCATCCATCCAGGTTGCGATTTTAGGAAATGTACCAAATCATCCATATAATGGCCTTACATTGATGGTGATCCGATCATGGGTCTATATATGTAGATGATTGTCTATGTACTTGTAATGAAAGTTCATATGCTGAGCCTGGGCATGCCTTCCCTCATCGATTCATGAGGAAAAATAAAAATATCATGATATTATGTATTGTAATCAATGCAGGTCACCAACCACTTCTGAAACTCTTCATCACATCATAAAGCATATCACTCGACATCATTATTTTCGACTTCATGCTTTAGGGGGGCAACTGTTATAAATCCATTTGGGCACATCACTCCCATCATTTAGATCAGTACCAGTAGGGCTCATCAAAACCTAATTTAGTTGCTACATGTCCCAGACAAGTCACCATTTTGAATGCCTCCTTCCCTAAGAGTTTCTTGGCCTGAAACCCTCCAGAAATGCCTCCTTGAGGGACCAACACAACCTTGGACAGGGGTAAGTGCGCTTTAGTGTAGGTAGGCCCATGTCATGGTGCTTTGCAGAGCACCTAGTGTTGAGTTGTGTTATATACTTTCCACGACTAACCGACATAGCTTACAGGGGGGTTAGAGGGGGAGCAAAGCCCCCCCTTCATTGCGCTAACTTCGTAGCGGGGGGTTTGAGGGGGGCGGTTAGTCCCCTTCTACGGGGTCCGGGGTAGTTCCCCAGGGGAATTTTTTTTAAACCCTATATTAGGTTGGGCGGACCTACCTATGGTTTTGTGGATGGTTTTCACACATGTTTGGACACGATGGTTTTTGGTCCATGGTATTAGATGCTTTGGCATGTATAAATATGTATTGTAACATTGAAAGGAACATAATGAAAAATCAAGCTAGAAGTTCCGGTTTTGGGATCCAGGGGAAAATATCTGTTTATATGTGTTTTATTTGTTATTCTCTCGCATTGCTTATATTCTGTGTTTTCGAATTCATATGTGGGTAATTTTTGTATGGGGTTAAAACCTACATTTGGTATGAGAGCTGTTTTGCCTTCAAGGGGATGCATTTGTTGCTAAGGGGTTTCGCTCGGGCCTGTGGTAGACCCTATTCAGTGGGAGATCTATGGGATCGATTTTAGTGATGAAAGAAGATGGCGAGTAGTGGAAAGATAGAGATCGAGAAATTTAATGGTCAGATTTTTTAGTTAAGGAAACTCAATATGGAGGATGTGTTGGTGGATAAAGATCAGTGGATCGTGGTAGGTTCGGGTACTAAACCAATGGGAGTTTCTGATGAAGAATGGAAGAAGTTGGATCGGAAGGGTAAGAGCACAATACGATTGTGTGTCTCAGATTCAGTATTGCTGAACGTATAAGGGGAAACTACGAAGAAGGATTTGTGGAAGAAGTTAGGGACTTTATACTAATCTAAGTCTCTGGTGAATAAACTGTTCCTATGGAGAAAGCTATATAACCTGAGGATGAAAGATGGAGACTCAGTGAGAGAACATCTAAACGCATCTAATACTATGGTAAGTCAGTTATTATCTGTTGATATTAAAATTTCATATGAAGATAAGTGCATTAGTTTGTTGTGTTCTCTACTATATTCGTGGGATAGGCACTAGGTAGCAATGCAATTGCCTTGCAGTTTGATGAAATAGTCTCATCCTTGCTAATGGAGGAGATGAGATGGAAAAATATGGAGAGCCAGAATGGTGATGCCTTGATTGTATGAGGACGGTCCTAGAATAGAAACAAAAATAAGTCATCAAGTGGGAGATCTAAATCTAGAGGGAGATCTAAATCTCCAGGAAAATGTGTAAAGGTGGTGTGCTGGAAATGCGGAAAGGAAGGGCACTACAAAAGGGATTGTAAATCTAAAGCTTCTAACAAAGGAAAGGGATCTGATGATGCTCCTTCTGTAGAGGTGAAAACCACCTCAGATGAAGGTGGGGATGTGTACTTGGCTTGTTCAAGTACACCTGTAGATCATGAGGCATCGTTGATTGACTCAGGTGCATCCTTTCACTTCAGTCCCCATATAGAGTGGTTTTGCAAGTATGAGAACTTTGATGGTGGTGATGTCTTCTTAGGGGATGATAGCAAGGCTAGAATCATTGGTCATGGAAAATTAAAGTTGAAGTTGCAAGGTGGAAGGGTTAGAACACTTCCAGGTGTTTTACATATTCCTACATTGGCTAGAAATCTAATTCTGTAAGCAAGTTGGATGATGCAGGTGCAAAAATAGTGTTCAAGAAGGATACCTGCAAGATGGTCCAGGGAGAATTGGTATTGATCTAAAGAGTTTGATTGGAACATTGTACAAGCTGCAAGGTAGCACTGTTGTTGATGGATGCAATAGTTCTGTGGTTCCTGAAAGTGGAATAGAAAATCTAGTGGTATTTGGAGAGAAGACCATGCTGTGGCATTAAAGGCTTGGTTATATTGGAGAGAAGGGCCTTTGAATACTTCATGGTAAAGGTATGGTAGAAGGTATGGGTAATAGCTCTCTGGATTTTGATTTTTGTGAAAATTGGGTATATGGGAAGCAGAATCGGGTGAGTTTCCCCTCTGGTGGTAAGAGGGCGAAACAAATATTAGAGCTTGTGCACAGTGATGTGTTTGGACCTGTGAAGGTTCCATCACTAGGTGAGTCTATGTAATATGTATAATTTATAGATGACTTCTCAAGGAATACATGGATATATTTCCTTAAGAAGAAATCTAAAGTCTTTGACAGGTTTAAAGAATTGAAGGCTCTGGTGGAAAACTAGACATGGAAGAAGATAAATGTGCTGAGGATAGATAACAATGGAGAGTTTTGCAGTAAGGAATTTGAAGAATTTTGTAAGAAGTGTGGTATAACATGATAGAAGAATACTCCATATACACCTAAGCAAAATGGAGTTATAGAAATAATGAACAAGACGTTGATGGAAAGGGAAAGAAGCATGCTTAGTGGTGCCAGGTTAGGATAGGAATTCTGGACAGAGGTGGTGTTGACAACATGCTACTTGGTCAATAGATCACCTTCATTAGTGTTGGATAATAAGACTCCACAAGAGGTATGGACTAGTAAGAAAACCTCTCGTTCACATCTGAGGGTATTTGGATGTGATGCATATGTACATGTTCCAAAGAAGAAAAGAACCAAGTTGGATGTGATGCATATGAAAAGTTCATCTTTATTGGGTATAAGGATGGTTTAAAGGGTTATAAGCTTTGGAACCCAGTAACAAGGAAGGTTGTGTACAACCGAGATGTAGTGTTCAGAGAGGTGAAAGATGTTATTAAACATGAAGTCCCATAAAAGGAACATGAGAAGATAGATTTTGAGATAAAGGAGGAAGAATCAGACTCTACAACAAAAGAGGAATCAAAAGATGAAGAGCCACAAACTCTGGTTGTAAGAAGATCAGTTCGAGAAAGAAGGCAATCAAAAAGGTATATTCCATCTGTTTTTTGTTCAAATTTTTCTTTATCTATTATTGATGACGATCCCAGAACTATGAAGGAAGTAGTAGATTCAGAGGATGACAAATTTAGGAAAGAGGCCATGGTTGATGAAATGGCATCTTCGCATAAAAATGATGCTTGGGATCTGGTGGAGTTGTTGGTTGGAAGGAAACCCATTGGCAGAAAATGGGTGTTCAAGAAGAAGACAAATGTAGAAGGAAATGTGGAGAAATACAAAGCTTGGTTGGTAGCAAAAGTTTATTCCCAGGTGTCGGGAATTGATTTTGGTGATATTTTTTCTCCTGTTGCCAAGGTAGCTTCTATTAGAATACTTTTACCTGTTGTTGTTGCTTTTTATTTTGAAGTAGAACATATGGATGTGAAGACAACATTTTTTTCATGGGGATCTGGAAGAGGAGATCTACATGAAGCAACCTGAAGGCTTTGCGGTGAAGGGTAAGAAAGAATTGGTATGCAAGTTAAGAAGTCTCTGTATGGTTTAAAACAATCACCAAGGATGTGGTATAAAATATTTGATACATTTATACGGGGACTTAGCTTCAACAGAAGCAAAGCAGGTCACTATGTGCATTTTAAATTTATTGGTGACTGTTTTATTTACCTAGTCTTGTATGTGGATGATATGTTGCTGGTTGGAAATGACAAAGAAATTATCCAGGATTTTAAGACCTAATTGTCCTCCAAATTCGACATGAAAGATATTGGTGCTAAAACTATATTTTGGGCATGGAAATTAAGAGAGACCGGGAAAAGAAAAATCTCTGGTTAAACCAGAGGAAGTATGTTGAGACAATACTACAGGGGTTTAATATGTAGGATAGTAAACCAACGAAGGTTCCTATTCCTATAGGTGTGAATTATCTGCTAAACAGTGTCTCAAGACACAAGAAGAGGAAGAGGACATGTATATGCAAGCGCAGTCAGTAGCCTAATGTATGAAATGGTCTGTATTAGACCAGACATTACACATGTAGTGGGAGTATTGATTAGGTTTATATCAAACCCAGGGAAGGAGCACTGGACAACAGTGAAGCGGGTTTTCAGGTATTTGTGTGGCCCTAATGATTATGGTTTGTGCTACCAAGGAAGAGTAGGATTGGACAAAGTGTTGGATATTCATGGCTTTGTTGATGCAAACTGGGCTAGAGATCTGGATCAGAGAAGATCTTCAAGTGGGTATGTGTTTAACCTATTTGGAGGTGCAGTTAGTTGGATGAGTAAGAAACAATTTGCAGTGGCACTATCAACTATAAAGGCAGAATACATGGCAGCCACTCATGCAGGCAAGGAAGAAGTTTGGTTGCAGAGATTGTGTTGAAGTATGGGGTTAGTACAAGGATTTATAAGGATAGACCGTGACAGCCAAAGTGCAATTTTCTTGGCAAAGAACCCTTCTTATCATTCAAAGACAAAGCACATTGATGTTCAATATCACTTTGTGAGGGATATGATAGAAGACAAAAAGGTGTTACTGGTAAAGGTGGACACTCTAAAGAATACTGTAGATGCATTGAAAAAATCTGTGAGCTCTGAGAAGTTCCCTTGGTGTAGAGAAATAATGGGCGTTTTAGGGTTGGATAAATGACTAAACTCTCCTATGGCCCCTTGTGGAAAGAAAACACCAAGTGGGAGAATGTTGGGTTGTGTTATATTCTTTCCATGACTAGCCAATGTAGTTTATGGGGGGGTGGAGCCCCCCCTTCATTGCGCTGACTGCATAATGGGGGGGTCACAGGGGGTGGTTAGCCCCCTTGTACGGGGTTCGGGGCAGCACCCTAGGGAATTTTTTTTTGGACCCTATATTAGGTTGGGTGGACCTACCTATGGTTTTGTGCATGGTTTTCACACATGGTTTTGAACACGATGGTTTTGGGTCCATGGTATTGGATGATCTGGCATGTATAAACATGTATTGTAACATTGAAAGGAACATAATAAAAAATCAAGCTGATAGTCCCGGTTTTGGGATCCAGGGGAAAATATCTGTGCATATGTGTTTTATGTGTTATGCTACTCTCGCATTGTTTATTTTCTGTGTTTTAGAATTCGTATGCAGGTCATTTCTGTACGGGGTTAAAACCTACGTCTAGACCCACTTTGACCTACGTTGGGTGAGATTGAGAAAAGATCACATAGGTTTCTAGGAATATTCTTATCTTCTGGAGCCATCTAGAAGATTCCCACACTTATCATCTCCTATGAGCTCGAAATTGGATAGGGAATGAGTTAAGTAACCTCCTATCCTCTCATCCCTTCCTCCATGGGAACTAACTCTAATTTTGGAAGGCCATTCAATACCCTCATTTATGACAAAACCTCCTCCATGTGCCTATAAATTGAGAACTCATCTAAGATATTAGGGGATGGAATTTGATAATATGTAAGGAGATACTGTTGGTGTGAGAATTGAGAGTATAAGAAATTGTTGTTATGCCGCCGAAGTGCTGTTCTATTGATGTGAAGTTGGTTGGAACCCAAGTTGGAAGAGTGACAATGGATCATACTTCATGGTTGTAATTCTTCCTTCTACTTGATAAAGTTGTTTACACCCTTTTTCCATATGCTTATCTTGATATATGATGTTTATATGTGTGAATGTATCTGATTCCATTTACTTTTATTTGATTCGATAGATCTCTTGCTTTGATTGGTTCTTTGTCTTCTATTTATGCTTAGAGGTACTTTTTGAGTGAGTTAAGTTTGAGAAGGAGCAACGAGAGTCAAGCAAAGGGGACAAAAGGAAAGCGAAAGAACAACTAAGTCATTTTATTCTGTTGTCTTATTTATTGTTTATAGAAAAAGGATAAGCGCTCTAAATATGTTGTTCTAGGTATAGCGACCTATGTAGGGAATTAGTATTTATCCGTAGATACTAAATTCCTCATAACAACATTGGAGGATAAGAATCCACAAGAGTTATGGTCTGGTAAGAAACCTTCTCTTTCACATTTAAGGGTATTTGAATGTGATTCATATGTACATGTTCCAAAGGAGAAAAGAATAAAGTTGGATAGTAAATCTGAAAGGTGTATTTGTATTGGTTATAATGATGGTTTAAAAGGTTATAAGCTTTGGAACCCAAAAATAAGGAAGGTTGTGTATAGTCAAGATGTGGTGTTTAGAGAGGTGAAAGATGTTATTAAACATGAATTCCTATTAAAGGAGCTTGAGAAGATAAAGTTTGAGATAAAGTAGGAATCAAAAGATGAAGAGCCAAAAACTCCAGCTGTGAGAAGATCAATTTGAGAAAGAAGGTAGCCATAAAGGTATAATCCATTTGCTTTTTGTTCAAATTTTGGTTTATCTATTATTGATGATGATCCCAAAAATATGAGGGAAGAAGTAGATTCAGAGGATGACGAACTCTGGAAAGAGGCCATGGTTAATGAACTGGCATCTTTGCACAAAAATGAGGCTTGGGATTTGGTGGAGTTGCCGGCTGGAAGGAAACCCATTGGCAGCAAATGGGTGTTTAAGAAGAAGATGAATGCAAAAGGAAAGGTGGAGAAATACAAAGCTTAGTTGGTAGAAAAAGGTTATTCCCAAGTGTCAGGAATTGATTTTGGTGATACTTTTTCTCTTGTTTCCAAGGTAGCTTCTATTAGATTACTTTTATTTGTTGCTACTGCTTTTGATTTTGAGGTAGAACAAATGGATGTGAAGAAAACATTACTTCACGGGGATCTGGAAGAAGAGATCTACAGGAAGCAACCTGAAGGCTTTGTGGTGAAGGGCAAGAAAGAACTGGTATGCAAGTTAAAAAAGTATTTGTATGGATTAGAGAAGTTGCAAAGGATGTGGTATCATATATTTGATACATATATACGAGGACTTGGCTTCACCAGAAGAAAAGAAGATCATTGTGTGTATTTTAAATTAACTAGTGTCTGTGTTATTTATTTGGTCTTGTATGTGGATGATATGTTGCTGGTTGGAAATGAAAAAGACATTATCCATGATTTGAAGACCCAATTGTCCTCCAAATTTGACATGAAAGATCTTGGTTCTGCAAACTATATTTTGGGCATGGAAATTAAACAAGGTCGGGAAAAGAGGAAACGCTGGTTAAACCAAAGGAATTATGTCGAGACAATACTGTAGAGGTTTAATATGAAATATAGTAAACCGGTGAAGGTTCCTATTCCTATAGGTGTAAAGTTATCTACTAAATAATGTCTCAAAACATAAGAAGAGGAAGAGGACATGTCCTGTGTTCCATATGCAAGTGCAGTCAGTAGCCTACTGTATGCAATTGTTTGTACTAGACTAGACATTACACATGCAATGGGAGTATTGAGCAGGTTTATGTCAAAACCAGGGAAGGAGCATTGGACAATAGTGAAGTGGTTTTTCAGGTATTTGCATGGCACTAATGATTATGGTTTGTGCTAACAAGGAAGACCAGGATTGGACAAAGTTTTGGATATCTGTGGCTTTGTTGATGCAGACTGGGTTGGAGATATGGATCATAGAATATCTACAAGTGGGTATGTGTTTAACCTATTTGGAGGTGCAGTCAGTTGGATGAGTAAGAGGTAGTGTGTGGTGGCACTTTCAACTACAGAGGAAGAATAAATGGAAGCCACTCATGCAAGCAAGGAAGCAGTTTGGTTGCAAAGATTTTGTTCAAGTATGGGGTTAGTACAACGAGCTATAAGGATAGACTGTGACAACTAACGTGCAATTTTATTGGCAAAGAACCCTGCTTATCATTCAAAGACAAAGCACTTTGATGTTCAATATCACTTTGTGAGGGATATGGTTGAGGAGAAAAAGGTGTTGCTTTTAAAGGTGGACACTTTGAAGAATATTGCATATGCATTGACAAATTCTATGAGCACTGAGAAGTTCCCTTGGTGTAGAGAAACAATGGGCATTGCAGGGTTGGACCAATGACTAAGCTCTCCTATGGCTGCCCATGGAAAGAAAACAAGAAGTGGGATAATGTTAGGTGTGTGGGATAATTAGGTGGGCGAACCTACCTATGGTTTTGTGCATGGATTTCGCACATGGTTTTGGGCATGATGGTTTTATGTCCATGGTCTTTTGTAGATCTGGTCAAGGGAACTACAATTATGCTCTATTCCAGGGTTAATGGATTGGGGTTTATGGATGCTTTGACATGTATCTATATAATATATATATATAATATATATATATATATATATATATATATATATATTATATATATATAATATATATATATATATAATATCTATAATAACATATATTACATAACATATACATATACATATACATACATACATACATAATACATACATACTTACATACATACATACATAATATATATATATATATATATATATATATATATATAATATATATATATTGTAACATTGAAAGGGATATAATAAAAAATAAATTTGGTAGTCAGGGTTTTGGGATCCAAAGGAAAATCTCTGTGTATATCTGTTTTATGCTTTATGCTCTTGCCATTGTTTATTTTCTATTTTTTATAAGTTGTATGTAGGTAATTTCTGTATGTGGTTAAAACCTACAATTTTTAGTTAAGGCTCCCATTGTGATCCTTTAGGATGAGTCATCATGTCATCAAAATCTATTGATTCAATGCTATATATGGAAGACCCTTCTTGGGCATGTTATGTATGTATGTGAGTCATTGAAAGAGTCAAAAGACCCTTCAAGACCAAGCTCAAGCACCTCTAGCAAGTCAACCTTAAGAATGAGCAATAATCCTATACCAAACGACATGCTGGCCTAGGACTATCTCAAGTTGGATTACTTACATGGGCAAACCACTATAAATAGGAAACTCGGCCCTCATTTGTAGACAAGGATTTTCGGTCAAGGTTTGAAGTAAAAAGAAAATGTGAGAATCACACAAGAGAAGTCTCATATCAAGCGAAGAAGAAGGGACTATAAGCAGAGTTATTTTTTTATCTGTTTTAGGGCTCTTATTTGTCACGCGTGCGAAGAGGAGAGGCATCATATGCTACAAGAGATGCCAAGAGTATCACTATCATTTCAAGAAACCAAATTAGGGAAGAGGAAAAGTCAAGAAGGAAATTGACTTGAACTAAAAGAAGTCTCCATCTAAAGCGAAGGAAACAAGGGCACATCTAGGTGGTGACACTTCCCAGGTGTGGGAATTGGGGCTTCTGAAATAGGCCGAGAATTGCAGAAAGCATAAATATGAAGAGTGGCCACGAAGGAGAGAGAAGTTAGCAATTTGACAATCGTTGACTCAAAGAAGAAGAGGTTAAGCTAAGAAGCATTATGACTTTGTCTAAGAGAGGCGAATAGGTCAAGGGTCTTGGTCTTGGTCTTGGTATTCATCAATTGAAGTATTTATTAGAAGAAGAATTTATTTGGGTTTTCCTCTAAAGTGGGAAAGGTTTTGGCCTTGGATGATTGCCTACATTTTTGTGTCTCTTGTATCTTTATTGTTTGTGCATTGGTATCTGTTTGATGAAGAAGAACACTAAAATAATCTAAGTATAGAGAATATCCTAATCTAAATAAATAAAAATCATTCATAAGCAATTATCATTAGAAAAGAAATCACCTAATTCTGATGCCTTAAATTTCTCAACATGGTATCAGAGCTAAGCTGACAAATCAAGGAAAGGGAATCTCATGTTAGAAAATTATATATTACGGAGCAATGGAACACTTAAAATATTGCAGAAATATAAACATAGAAAACGCATAAAACAAGAGAGACACAGATATACGTGGTTCACCCAGTTTGGGCTACGTCCAACCCGAACAACCAGTCCTTCCTTTCTATTATCCAGCAAAATGAAGACACAACCTACAACAGATCCGGTGTAATATCCTCCGTTTTCTCTCACAGTCTCACGTCTCTGTTTCTCGCTCGAAGAATACACATCTATTACACAGCCTCAAATACAATGCCCTCATATGAAGAGAGGGGTTGCCTTCTAGGGAAAAAAAACCTAAACTAAACATAAGTTCTACTATCATATCATCCACCTAATGAACGGCCCAGATTGACAAGAAATTACTATACTTTTACAAGGCAATTTTACATCTATTTTTAGCTTCGAGGGTGCTGCCCCTGAGCCCCTGCCAGGGGACCATTGGCCCCTGGACCCCCCAATCATGGGGGATTGGCCCCCCCAGAGGGGTGTACAAACTTCCTGAGGTATACATCCAGCTGAAACAAAGACCTCTGAACAATCATGCTCCACACACAACATCTCATTAAGGGACACTCAAGTACTCAAGGATCAAATCTCAAAAGATATCAAAGTGAATTTAAGACCTACAAAGAAGTATCAAAACCCTAGATCGAAGAGGAAGTCTACACCAAGAAGAAGTATTGGGGTCCTCAAAAGGCCACAAAGACCCTACTCAAGTTGAAGAGACTTATAATTCAAAGTTTCATGAAGACTATCCATCCTAGAGAAGAAATATAATGGACATTGTCATCATATTCAAAAGTTCTAAGGAAATTTCCTCTCGTTGAATCAAGGACCTTACCATTGTAGAAGATCATCCAAGAAGCATCAAGAAGTCATCATTGATCATCATCAACAAGGACATCACTATCAAAGGATCTAAAGTGATCTCCTTCTTTGTGGATTCAAGGGTCGCCCTTGAAGAGATATATCTTCATCAAGGAGAAGTTCTCCATCATCTAAATTATCATCAATTTCAAGGAGGCAACAAGTGGAAGAAGCATCTTCACAAGTAAGTACATTTATGTCGAATCTATCAAAATGTATTTTTGCAAGGAAAGCAACAAATTGGTTTGGGATTCAAACTATCTTGCATGGAAGAATAGGAAAAATATGAATCTAATTGAAAATGAGGTTATGGACTATGTCAAAATTTTCAGAGTTTATAAAAGGGGAAGTGAGAGCTCAGAGGATTCTCATAGAATCCATCAAGGATCCCCTCATACCATATGTATCTAAACTTGACACCTAAAAATAAATATATGACAAATTTGTAGAGTTGTTTTCTGTAAGCACTATAGGAGAAGTGATCTAAGGAAGGAACTCTACAAGCTAAGGATACAAAAGAAAAAGGAATAGCCTCATACTTTATGAGGATACCTGAAATAAGGGATCAACTTCAAGATCTGGGTGAAATAATGTCTGACAAGGAGATGATCATTGTAGTACTAAATGAAATGCTAGAGGAGCGGGGTATGTAACTTTACTTCAAGTATTTATGGGAAGAAAGAAACCACTCCATTCTAGGATCTATGGTCACAGTGCAAGATTAAAGAAACTAGACAGAAGGAAAACATTGATGTAGGATCCATTGAGAAAAATCAAGCATACGTTGCTATGGCATAGAGAAGATGAAATTCTGGGAAATTTGGTCCTTAGAAAAAGAAAAAGAACCTGGCTAGGTTCAATGCTATGGATGTCAAGAATATGGGAATTACAAAAGAGATTGTCCTAAGCTCAAGAAGGACAATAACAAAAGAGGTAGAGAAGAAGCCCACATCACTGAAGAAGTGGATGAAGCTGAAAAGAAGTCCAAGAAAGATGAAGTAAGAGATATCTATTATGATTGAGATAGTCTTCCTCACCTAGTTCTTTTCAAGTTCCCATTTTCAATTTGTTTATTTTTATTTTATTTATTTTTATTTTATTTATTATTATTATATTTTATTTTTGTTGTTGTTGTTGTTGTTGTAAGATATGGCTATCATGATTCACTAAGGAAAATGATAAGATGCATCATGGCACCATAGAAGCATTGAAAGAATGATCTTGTAACATCATCATAGAGAAACATGAAATATGGCTAAAAGAGAAGTATATGGAAGTCACCGATTGAAGGATATAGCTCTTGGTAACCTCATTAGAAGCATAAGTGACACTTATGGGAGAAAGAATAAAAAGTCATCTAGTACCAAGCTCATCATACATTAATCAAAAGGAAACATCTGCTGGATGAGGATACTTAAGATCCTCTATTAGAATCTTCATTGAAAGGTTCACCAATCAAAAGGAAGCAAGTCTTTTTATAAAGAATCCCAACTTGTGGGAATTCATGGGATGATGGTATGATGAAAATAGAGGTAAAACCTATCAAGGGATTGAATTTCTTTAAACCAAGGAAGCTGTTGAAGGAAGTTTGGATGACACAAAGTAAAATGAGGTATGTATGCTTGTATTCGATATTGTACAGTCATGTCATATGGTTGCAAGTGACATGGATAAATGATCTATCACAAGAGCATGATCGAAATAAAGGATCTTCTCCCTTGAAAGGATGCAGGAAGGCATGGGTTACACATTGTCTAGATTGAATAAACATAATATGTCCTCATCTGAAATATGAGGAGGTTGACAAAATTGGAGGAACTATGACTAGAAGTTCCTAGAAGAAAATCGTGTGAAGAAAGAAGGAAATAGATTGTGAAATATACAACTATGGAAAAGGAAATCAAGATTTGAGGAATAAGAGATTTGACTAGGATATCTCCATGAAAGATATGGAGACTTTGATGAAGTCTGAAAAAAAAAAAAAATAGAGACCCTTGACAATATATATCTTTTGGAGATGATGTCAATATGTATGCAGGATGATGATGCGAAATAGAAGATGTCATGATGAAAGACCATCACAAAGGTAATTTTGATTTAATGTTAATTCCTTATTTTTGATGATATTTAGATGGGTTTATGTAGGTCTTCCAAGGGAATAACTATGTATATATTCCACAACCGATGTCCATGTAGTAGGATGAAATATCCTTAAGGAAACATGGCATGAAGAAAGGCCAGATATGAATTGATGGATCACTTTCCGATAAAAGGAATAATGACATGACTGACTCATGGATGGAATTTATGGATGGTCTGTGCCGTACAAAGAAGTCCCAAAACATGAAGACTCCTGAATAAAGAAAACAAGTTCATGAAATCATGAGGAGAATTTCTTCAAGTAGTTGGTTGCTCCATACTCTCCACCTAAAGACATGTTGTGGGTCCCTAATTAAGAGGGAGCCTGGAAGAAAGTTTCTAACTTGGTAGAAACTTGGAAGAAAATTCCTAAGCCAAGAGGGATCTTAGGTACATTCCTTTCGTAGGAATGAGTACAATCCTTCATTGGAATAGGTATGTCCTCCCTAAGTTAAGAGGGAGAGATAGACACATCATTCTTGTCGTCACTTGTGAAGACAAAATGGAGTATTGGGTAAACATTTGGCATCTGATGCTATTTGCAAATGAGTTAGGGCATCAAATATAAGAGTAGTCATAGAGGACTGATATTCTTTGAGGACTAGGAATCCAAGATAAGGATAGCCTTGGTGGAACATACTCTAAGAGAACTTGGATTGGGTATGTTCCGAGAGAGACAATGATGAGGGTGTCTATACATCATTTGTATCACCAACATTGAGCTCTGACCTTGTGGATAGATATAGCTATTAGTCAAGGCATTTCTATGTGATAATGTTGGTTGATATGATGCTATATATATGGGTTACCAATTCAACTCTTATTATGAGAATTCTTTAGATTGAGAATGTCCAAGTAACTTGTATGGATTATGAATACCTCTCTAGTTAAGAGGGAGTGTTGAAAAGTGTAACTACATTCAGTCTTCATAATGACATGTGTAATTATGATTTTATGTAATTGACGTAAAGAAGAAAAATAAAAATATTTTGTGATGCTTGAATCATTGGTTTCATGATCAAGGAAATTTATTTTTAGTTAAGGCTCCCATTGTGAGCCTTTAGGATGAGTCATCATGTCATAAAAGTCTATTTATTCAAATTCATGTATGGAAGACACTTCTTTGGCATGCTACATATGTATCTGAGTCATTGAAGGAGTCAAAAGACCCTCCAAGACCAAGCTCAAGCAGCTCCAACAAGTCAACCTTAATATGGAGTAATAAAGCTACACCAAACAACATGTCAGCCTAGGACTCTCTCAAGTTAGCTTATTTACACGGGAAGACAACTATAAATAGGAAGCTAGACCCTCATTTATAGACAAGGATTTTCAGTCAAGGTCTGAAGTAAGAAGCAAGTGCGATAATCATACAAGAGAATCCTCCATTCAAGCGAAGAAGAAGGCACTAGAATTCGAGTTATTTTTCGATCTATTTTAGGGCTCTTATCTATCACATGTGCAAAGAGGAGAGGCATCATATGCTGTAGGATAAGTTGAGAGTTCCATTGTCATCTCAAGGAACTAAATTAGGGAAGAGGACAAGTCGAGAAGGAAGCCAAGTTTAAGTAAAATAAGTATCCATCTAAAGCGAAGGAAACAAGGGCACATCTAGGTGGTGACAATTCCCACGTGTTGCAAATAGGGCTTCTGAAATAGGCTGAGAATTGTAGAAAGCCTAAATATTAAGGGTGGCTGAGAAGGAGAGAGAAGTTAGCAGTTTTACAATCTCTAAATCAAAGTAGAAGAGGTTAATATAAGAAGTCTTGTGACTTGGTCTTGGAGAGGTGACTAGGTCAAGGGTCTTGGTCTTGGTATTTGTCAACTGAAGTCTCTATAAGAAGAAGAATTTGTTTGAGTTTTCCTCTAAAGTGGGAGAGTTTTTGGCCTTGGCTAATGACCTACATTTTTGCGTCTCTTGTCTCATTATTGTTATGAATTGGTAGCTGTTTAATGAAGAATAACTCTATAATAATCTAAGTAAAGAGAATATCCTAATCTAAAGAAATAAAAAACATTCACAAGCAATTATCATTAGCAGCGAAATCAACTGATTCCGTTGCCCTAGATTTATCAACATGGTATTAGATCTAAGGTGACAAATCAAGGAAATGGAATCTCATAAAGGGACACTAACATACTCAATGATCAAATCTCGAAGGATATCAAAGTGAAATCAAGATCTACAAAGAAGTATCAAAAACCTAGATCGAAGAAGAATTCTACACCAAGAAGAAGTCTTGGGATCCTTGAAAGACCAAAAATACCCTACTCAAGTTGAAGAGACTTATAAATCAAAGTTTCTTGATGAATATCCATCCTAAAGAAGCAAGATCAAGGACGTTGTCATCATCTTCAGAAGTTCTGAGGAAATTTCCTTTCATTGAAGCAAGGACCTTACCATTGTAGAATGTCATCTAAGAAGCATCAAGAAGTCATCATTGATAATCATCAATAAGGAAAAAGGATCTAATGTGATATCCATTTTTTGGAGTCAAGGATCACTCTTGAAGAGATCTATCTTCATCAAGGAGAAGTTCTCTATCATCTATATTATCATCAAATTCAAGGAGGAAACAAGTGGAAGAAGCATCTTCACAAGTAAGTATATTTATGTCTGGATCTGTCAAAATGTATTTTTGCAAGGAAATAAACAAATTTGTTGGGGATTCAAACTATCTTGCTGGAAGAAGAGGAGAAATTTGAATCTCATTGAAAATGAAATTATGGGTCATGTCAAAGGATCTATCACCAAACCGACAAAATAATGTGCTCAAACACTTGAAATTTTTATGAAAGGGGAAGTGAGGGCTCAAAAGATTTTCATAGAATCCATCAAGGATCCCCTCATTGATTTGGGTGGCTCCAGAAATAGAAGTAGCCTTAAAATATCTCAAAAATCAAAGTCATCAGATGGAAGCGAAACTAAAATGAGATTGTAGTGCTCATCACCCTATTTCCAACGGTGTGAATGACAGTCAAATATGTGTTGATATGCGCAAGATATAACCGGTCAAATTTTTGGTCAAACTGGGCCAAGTGACAATCACTAATGAGGAAACAATTTGGAGAAGGGATGATTCATGGAAAACAAAGGTCAGAAAGGGTGAATTTGTTGCCTCCTTAATATTTCTTGTAACCCTTAATTTCTGGCAGAATTTTTTGAATTATTATGGTGTATGTATATATATATATATATGTTTGGGGGGGGGTTTCCACCCCCACCACCCTCCAATGGTCTAGCAACAATTGCATTGATTTTAACATATGGGTTGGGGCCCGCGGCTATGACCCGGGGCACCACCCAACCTATATACACCGACAATTTCCAAAAAGGGCGGAAGGGTTTAAAATCACCTGGCCCTTGGGTTGGTCCTGCTACTAAACAAACCAAAATACATTAAAAAAAAATCACCATGCCATGTTTTTAAAACAAAATTCACACCAATTATGGGGTGGGTGGGTTTTGAACCCAACTTGTCCCACACATAATCCACTGATGGTTACCAACGAGCCCCAACTCATGCTTTGTAAACTTTGATGCACAAATGTTATATAACCCTTCACATTTCCATTTGACCAGATCGGCGGAGGGTGGACCAGTGGAACCCTAAGCGGCCGGAACCATGAGCAAGGAATCTTGCTAGATGCTGAAAATATTCCCTTGGGAGCTAGAGGTGCTAGTGTCAGATTGGGACAAGTTTATAGTCGATTTTGCACGTTTTCTCGTTAGGAATCCAAACATGTAGTCTATTTCTCTGGACAAGGTCTCCATTTTCAGGCTGTCATCAGAAATGGAGGTATAAGGTGTCATTTTTGTAAATTTTCTTGTAAATTATTTCTTTGTTACCATTTAATGAAAGCATGCCTCCCCATTTTGAGTAAGGCTCGGAGACGTAACCCACATTGGGTGAAATACATGATCAAATCATTGCATCTTTGATCTCATGTTTGCTTATGATTTCAACTTCTTTTCACGTGTTTAAGTTACTTGGTTATACACTCTTTTATGTGAAATTCTATAGGCATCCATGAAGTAAAATATCTTGGTCACTTTGGTATCAGAGCAGGTCTTCTTGATGCGAGTTGCATGAGTGAATGCTAACCAAGAACAAGCTACAAAGAGAAGAAGGAAAACTTAAATCCTTTGATCCTAAAGCAGGGCGTGCACCATGAAGACCGAACATGGAAGATGAGGAAGCTTGAATGGAGGAAGAAAAAAATTATTGCAAGATCTTCTTCACCATGGCAGAGAAAGTTGACAAGTTGTTTTTAGAGTATGAGAAGACAATCAAGCCTAAGAAGAAAGAGCCAGATGACCATGCATTGGTAAATAATGAAGGTGGAAGAGGAGAGCCTCCTGAATCTTCCTCTCCATCCTCTAGTGGCAGTTATTATTATTCTTCTTCTCATCACTCTAACAAGCATCATAGAAATACATCTAAGAAGCCATTTTTAAGCTAGATGTAAAGTTTTATTTACCCACATATAATGGATAATGTAATGCAGAGAAATTGAACAATTAGATTAGACAGATCGAGGTTTATTTCTAGATTTAGTAGATTGAGAAAAATGAGGCCAAGATCCAATTAGCATCTCTTCAGCTGAGTGGAACCAGTCTCGTCTGGTGGGAGAGCAAGTTGTAGAAAGGAAGAAAAAACTTGGGTAATATCCTTTCTTCTTGGTCAAATTTTGTTTTTGCATTAAAAGATTAGTTTTATCCTTTAGGTTATTGACAAAAGGATTTAATGGAATGACAATATTTAGGACAAGGAAAGGGTCAAAATGTACAAAGCTTCACAAAAGAATTTAGAAAACAAGCATTGAATTTGGGCATTTCACTTGATTCACCTGAAACTATAACAAGTATATTGGTGCTTTACATAGTTACATTAGGCATTCTTTGTTATTATTTGAGTATACTACTATTGATGTGGCCAATGTGAAGGCCATTCAACTTGAAAGAAGGGGCAAGAATGATAAAGAAGAGTAACCAAATAAATCATATTTCAAACCTCATAATGAAAAGTTGAAGGGAAAAGGAAAGGGAAAGGACAAGAAGGTAGCTACAACCAAGAAGGAGGAAGGAGTAAATTCATCTTGCACACATTTCAAGAAGTAAGGCTATGATAATGAACATTGTTAGAAGTTTCATCTGGTGTTGAAACCAAAGAGATTTGGTGGGAAGAACAAGCAAAAGATGGCAACAACTGTACAATAGGACCTTGGATCTGATACCGGTGATGAGACTTTAATCACAAAAATGGGCACACAATGTACCCTTTCTCTTCATGCTAATGAAAATTCTGAGTTACATGCAAGTACAAGTTCTTCAAATGAGCCTCTTGTTAATGGACAAAAGAGAATTGAATTGTTCCACATTAGAGTCACATTGAAACATACTAAAGTGGAAACCTTGTTTGATCCGGGATAACAAGAAAATTTGATTTCAAAATCCTTGGTTAAAAAGTTAGGATTAGAGACCAAGCCTCATCCAAATCCCTACCCTCTTGGTTGGGTGTGTAATAAAGAAAAATTACATGTAACCAAGCAGTGTAGAGATAGATTTGTGATTGCATAAAAACTAGTAGATGAGGTTGATCTTGATGATTTACCCTTGGATATCTATAGTATTGTATTGGGGAGTCCATATTTGTATGAAAGGAAAACAATTTTATTTTTCCATGAAAATGAGTATCATCTCACGAAAGATGAGGTGGAAAAAATTGTCAGAGCTCATCATGCCAAAATCAGTGCCAGTATTGTAAGTGCAGGTCATATGAAGAGATCGATTAATTCCAGTAAATGTTGCATGCTCATGATTGTGAGAGAAAAAGATGCCAAGACATATGAATCTTTCGAAGGTTGTGATCCCACTCATAAAAAGGAATTGTATGAAATTGTTTCTAACTACGATGGGGTTTTTCAGGAACCAAGTGGTTTGCCTCCAAAGAATGGGATCCAACATGATATTTACTTGCAACAGGATGCTCCTTTACCCAACATTGGTATGTACAGGTTGCCATACATTGAGATGGAGGAGATAAAGAAGTAGGTACAGGAATTGATGAACCAAGGGGTCGTAAGATCAAGGTATTCTCCATGCAGTTCACCTATTGTGTTGGTGCCGAAAAAGGATGTGAGTGGATTACAGAGCACTCAACAAAATAATGGTGAAGAATTGGTACCCTCTCCGTTGTATTGATGATTTATTAGATCAATTGAAAAATGTTGTCTATTTCACAAAACTGGACTTGCGCAGTGGTTATCATTAGGTCAGGATTACAGAACATGATGTATGGAAGACTGAATTTAAGATGAAACAAGGGTTGTTTGAATGGATAGTGATGCCATTCAGACTATGAAATGCTCCAACCACATTCATGAGGGCGATGAATGATATTTTTAGGCCTTTTATTGATGATTTTGTACTTGTGTATCTTGATGAAATTATTATTTATAGTAAGACATGGGATGATAATGTGAGTCATGTTAAAAAGGTGCTTGATGTTTTGCAAAAAGAAAAATTGTATGTTAAAATGTCTAAAGTGTGAGTTTGGGAAGACCTCTTTGGTTTACTTAGGTCACATTGTTGGAGGTGGACAATTGAAAATGAATCCTTCTAAAATTGAGGTGATTGTAAAGTGGCCTAAACCCACCAATGTTACAAAGGTTTGTAGATTTTTGGTTGTAATACAATACTCGAGAAGGTTCATTTCCAACTTCTCCATCATTGCATCCCCCTTATAGGCATTAATGAGCGTGAAGAAAACCTTTTAGTCGGGAGGAAAGAAACATAAATCCTTTGATACATTGAAAGAGAAGATTAGTACCGCACTAGTTTTGGCCTTACTTGACCTCCAACAACCTTTTGAGATCAAGACCAATGCCAGTGGATACGCCATGGGAGCAGTATTGATGCAATAGAGGAAACCTGTATGTTACCATTCAGAGACATTATCCCAAGCTATTGTGAACTATATCACATATGAAAAGGAGTTGTATTCCTTGATTCAAAGCGTGAAGAAGTGGAACCACTATTCGATCGGAAATGAGACCATCATTCACACAGATCACTAGCCCTCACAGTACCTACAATAGCAGACCAAGCTTCAACAAGCATGTCATTTCTGATGAATGGGTTTCCTTCAACAATTTCACTTGGTAATAAAATACAAGAAGGGAACCAACAACAAAGTGGAAAATATGTTTTCTTTCCCTCCTATTTATCCATCTATATTTTTTCAAAATGCTTCTTTATCTTTTGAAGTTTATGCTGAATAGTATGTTGATGATGATGATTTTAAGGAGATTTTTGCAAAGCTGACCCATGGATCGCAGGTGGACAATTACCATTTGCAGGGAACGCTGTTGTACCACTTTGGAAAACTTTGTATCCCCAAAAATGAGAGAATACATGTAATCAGAGAGGCACATACCTCTCTTGTGTCGGGTCATTTTGGTGTAGGGAAAAATTTGTGTCATTTATAGAGGCTGTGTTATTGGCCTCACATGAAAAATATTGTGACTCGATATGTAAGGGGATGTTTGTTGTGTTTAATTAGAAATCCCACTAATAGAAAATTGGGGCTCTACACACCACTTCCTATTTTGAGTCATCCACAGGAAAGTGTGTCAACAAACTTTGTAGGTGGTTTTCCTTTGTCTAGGAAAGGTCATGACTATTTGTATTTCATTGTGGATTTATTTAGAAAAATGTGTGTATTAATGCCTTGTAAAAATCAAGTCACTGCAGAAAAGCCTGCTCATCTCTTCTTCCAATTTGTATGGGTCCAATTTGGGCTGCCCACATCCATCATGTCTAATCGAGACTCTCGCTTTGTTGGAGAGTTTTGGATGAGTTTATGGAGAATGATGGACACCAAGTTGAAGAGAAGCATGACATTTCATCCATAGACCGATGGACAAACAGAGGTTGTGAACCACACAATGATAAAATTACTTTGAGGCTATTGTGGAAAGCATCCCACGTTGTGGGATGAGAAAATTCCTTATGTACAACATGCATACAACTGGACAATGCATTCATCCACTTAGAGCTCACCATTTGAGACATTATTTGGACATTTTTCAAAGGATTCCTTAGACATGGTCTTTGGGAGAGATGAAGATTCCAGTGGGAAATATGACTAGGACAAAGCACAAAAGTTCATTCAACGAATTCAAATGATTCACCAGATAGTGCAGGGGAAGTTGGAGAAAATTCAAGCTCAATACAAAGCCTGACATGAAATGCACTGAGTCGACCACCAATTCCAGGTTGGAGACAAAGTGTGGCTCCACATCAGCAAAGACAAAATGAAAGGGGAAGAAAATAAGTTGCGACCAATCCGATATGACCCATTCACCATATTAGAGAATATTGGAGACAATGTTTTTCATCTTGATTTTCCAATATACATGCAGATGTACTCAATGTTGAATGTTGAAAACTTGAAGCTTTATGAGCCTCCTTTAATCATGGACACCAAAGAGGTTTGACAAGTTCCCAAAGTAGATGATTTTGCACCAGAATAATTGGACAAGCTACTAGAGGACATCATTTTTTATAGAAATACTAGGAGTTCATGATAGGGAGACGTGGAGTACCTTCGTATTCGTTGAAAATGAATGCATCCAAGCAAGGCTCTATGGATGGAAAAGGAGAAAGTGAGGGAAGAATTCCCTCACTTTCCAATTGACAGATAAATCTTTTGGCTGTCCAAAATCTCATTAGTAGGGAGGAATGATCTGGGTAGCTCTAGAAATAGAAGTGGCCTTGAAATAGCTCAAAAATGAAAGTCATCAGATGTAAGCAAACCATGACTAGACCTTAGCGATCATCGCCTTAATTCCAAAGGTGCAAAAAACACTCAAATCCAGGTTTGTATGTTCAAGATATAGCTGGTCAAAGTTCTAGTTAAATTGGGCCAAGTGGCAGTCACTGATGAGGCAACAATTTGGCAAAGGGACGAAACACTAAAAATGATGGTTGGTAAGGGAGAATTTGTCATCTCCTTAATTCATCCAGTAACCCTTAATTTCTAGTGGAATTTTTAAAATTATTATGGTGTAAAAAAAATGAAAAAAATATATGTTTGGGGGGATGGGTTGCCACCCCCACCACCCCCCAACGATCCAACAACCATTTCATTGATTTTAATGTATGGATCGGGACCCACAGCTCAGACCTAGGAACCTGCTCGACCTATATACAATGGCCATTGCCAAAAAGGGCCAGTGCGGTTTGAACCCGCCGACCCTATGGGCTGACCTGCTAACCAAGTGACCCTGCTACCAAACAAAACTCAATACATTATATTTGAAACACAATAGCTATGACACATTTTTAAAACAAAATTCACACAAATTTTGGGGTGGGAGGGTTTTGAACCCGGCCTGCCCCCACATACTCCACCGACGATTACCAATGAGCCACAACTTGTGATTTGTTAACTTCGCCACACAAACATTATATGACCCTAGTCGAGGTCTCCATTTTCAGGCCATCATTAGAAATGGAGGTATAAGGTGTCATTTTTGTAAAGTTTCTTGTAAATTATTTCTTTGCTTCCATTTAATGAAAGATGGCCTCCCCACTTTGAGTAGGGCCCGAAGATGTAGCCCACACTGGGTGAACTCCGAAATAAAATTGTTGTGTCTTTGATCTCATGTTTACTTATGATTTACGATTCTTTTCATGTGTTTAAGTTACTTGGTTATACACTCTTTTATATGCAATTCTATATGCATCCATGAAGTAAAAGATCTGGATCACTCATACCATATGTATCTAAACTCAACATCTCAAAAGAAATATATGACAAATTGGTAGAGTTGTTTTTTGTAAGCATTGTAGGAGAAATTATCTCTCTAAGGTAGGAACTCTGCAAGCTAAGGATATCAAAAGATGAAGGAACAACCTAATAATTTATGAGGATATCTAAAATAAGGGATCAACTTCAAGATCTGGGTGAAATAATGTCTGACAAGGAAATGACCACTATAGTACTAAATGAACTACTAGAGGAGTGGGGTAAATTTACTTCAAGTATTTATGGGAAGAAAGAAGCTACTCCATACCAAGATCTATGGTCACTATGCGAGATTGAAGAAACCAAACAGAAAGAAAAAACAGATGTAGGATCTAGTGAGCAAAATCAATCATAAGATGCTATGGCAAAGAGAAGAGGAAAGTTTGGGAAATTTGGTCCTCAGAAAAAGAAAAATAACTTGGCTAAGGTTCAATGCTATGGATGTTAAGAATATGGCCATTACAAAAGAGATTTTCCTAATCTCAAGAAGGACAATATAAAGGTTGGTAGAAAAGAATCCCATATCATCGAAGAAGTGGAGGAAGCTGAAAATAAGTCCAAGAAAGAGGAAGTAAGAGCTCTAATATGATTGCGATAATCTTTCTCACCTAGTTCTTTTCAAGTTCCCGTTTTCAAGTTTTTATGTAGTAAGATATGGCTATCATGTTTCACTAAGGAAAATTATAGGATGCATAATGGCATCATAAAAGAATTGAAAGAAAGATCTCATGACAACATAATAGAGAAACATGAAAGATGGATGAAATATAAGTCTATGGAAGTCACTGATGGAAGGATATAGCTCTTGGTAACCTCATTAGAATCATAAGTGACACTTATCGGAAAAATAAGAAACAATCATCTAGTACCAAGCTCATCATACATCATTCAAAAAGAAACATCTAATGGATGAGGATACTCAAGATCCTCTATTGGAATCTTCATCGGAAGGTTCACCAATCAAAAGGAAGCAAGTGTTTCATCAAGAATTCCAACTTGTGGGAATTCATGGGATGATGGTATGATGAAAAAAGAGGTAAAGTAGATCAAGGGATTGAATTTATTTCAATCAAGGAAGCTTCTAAAGGAATTCTGGATGACATAAAGGAAAAATAGGTATGCATGCTTGTATTTGATATTGTAGAGTCATGTCATATGGTTGTAGGTAACATGGATAAATGCTCTATCTCAAGAGCATGATCAAAAGAAAGGATCTCCTCCCTTGAAAGGATGCAGGAAGGCATGGGTCACACATTGTCTAGATGAAATAAAAACAATATGTCATATTAAATATGAGGAGGTTTCCAAAATTGGAGGAACTATGACTGGAAGTTCCTACAAGAAAAATGTGTGAAGAAACAAGGAAAGAGATCATGAAATATGAAAACATGGAAAAGGGAATAAACATCCAAGGATTAATGTTGGTTTGTGTTATATTCTTTCCACGACTAACTTACGTAGTGAACCAGGGGGTTAGAGGGGGGGCGGAGCCCCCCCTTCGTTGCGCCGATTGCGCAGCGGGGGAGTCACAGGGGGGGCGGCAGCCCCCCCTGTCCGGGGGGTTTCAGGGGGGCAGGTAGCCCCCCTCTACGGGGTTCGGGCAGCGCCCCGAGAAAATTTTTTTTGGACCCTATATTAGGTTGGGCGAACCTACCTATGGTTTTCGGTCCATGGTTTTGGACGTGACGGTTTTCGGTCCATGGTATTGGATGCTTCGACATCTATAAATATGTATTGTAACATTGAAAGGAATATAATGAAAAATCAAGCTAGTAGTCCCAGTTTTGGGATCCAGGGGAAAATCTCTGTGTATATGTGTTTTATGTGTTATCATTATGCTCTCACATTATTTATTTTATGTGTTTTAGAATTCGTATGCAGGTAATTTTTGTACGGTGTTAAAACCTACAATTTAAGGATTATTTAATATTCAATATTTTAATGTGATAAAAAAAAATCAAAGCATGGTTGATCAAGTATGACTAATGTTTACCATAATTAGCCATAGTAATCCATGTCAATCTTACTCAACCATAGTCAATTGCATGCAATCATAGCTAAACATGGTCAACCTCTGTGGACCATGAGAAAGCATGGTAATCTTTTATCAACCATAGTCAACATATAATCAACCATGGTCAACCATTATCAACCCCCTTCAATCATAAGCAAGCATGATCATCTCCGATTAATTATAGTGACAATATTTAACAATGGTCAACCATAGTCAAATATTGCTAGCCATAGTCAATGTGGCCAAACATAGTTAGCTATGGTCACCATGATTTACTATGGTTAATTTTGTTTAATACTAGTCAATTATGGTAGCCTATAGATAACTATGGTCAACATTGTTGACCATCATCAACTATAGTTGATTATGTTCATGATGGTTTACCATAGTTAACCATGGTCAACCATAAACATTAGTTAGGAATCGCTAGTGATCATTAATGATGGTAAAAATTGATCAACCATGACTAACCATGGTCATCTGTGGTTGACCATAGCCAACCTTGAAAAACCATAGCCAACCTTGAAAAACCATAGTCAGCACATGCTCAACATGGCAAACCATTGTCAATGATGGTCATTCATTGTCAATATGGATGACCATAATTTATGATAGAAAAATATGGTCAAGCATGGTTAAATTAGTCATACCATGTTCACCCATAGTCAACAGCATCAACTATGATTCACATACCCAACCATAGTCAACCATGCGCAACATGATGACATAATCAAACATAATGAACCCTTTATAGTCAATTTTTAAATATTTAAACATGGTCAAACTTGGTCAACCATCTCTTTACCATAGTCAATAATAGTCAATCTTGTTCATTTATAGTCATCTTAAGTGAACCTTATTTAACTACCCTCAATCATGGTTAATCAAATTCAAACATTTGCAACCTTAGTCGACCATTGTTAACCTTGATGGCTCATACTGAAGGTTTTAAATCTTTTAATAATATTAAAGATCACCATATTACTATTATATGATTGACTATATTATTATTAATATTAATAACAACATTATTATTATTATTGTTAAGGTTGACGATATTAATATTATGAATAATACATTTTACTAGTGGTGAATAAGGTGTAATATCTATATTTAATAAAGTTTGAAGTTTATAATGTGATAAAGAAAAATATAAACATGGACTATCATGGTTGATTAAGGTTTTCCATAGTTAGGCATAGTCATCCATGTCAATTTTAGTCATCCATAGTCAACCATGGTAGCCTTTAGTTGACCATGAGCCAACATGGTCATCTTCAATCAACCATAAGATAATACATAGTCAATCATGGTCAATCATTATCGACTTTAGTTGACCATAAGCAACAATGGTAAACCATAATCAATTATGGTCAAACATAGTCAATCATTGTGAGTCATACTCAATGTGGTCAACCATAGTCAATCACATTCAGCCATAGTCAATGTGATCAACCCATTACCTCGTCACCATGGTTAATTATGGTTGACCATTGCCAACTATGGTAGCATGTAGATAACCATGCCATGGCCAGCATGGGCAATCATCATCAACCATAGTTAACACTATTTACAATGGTTTACCATAGTCAATTGTCAACTTTGGTTAGCCATTGTCAATGGTGATCAACCATGACCAACCGTGGTTATCTTTAGTTGACAATAGTCAACCTTGAAAAACCATAGTCAACCCATGCTCAACATGGGGAACCAAGGTCAACCTTCATTAGATGGTCAAACATGCTCAACCAAGGTCACCATGGTGGAATGTGATCAACCATGGCCATCCATTGTTATTGACCATAATCTATGATAGAAAATTATGGTCAACCATAGTCAAATTAGTCAAATAATTTCCTCAATTGTTCAATTTCATCAACTATGGTTAACATACCCAACCATAATCAACCATGGACAACCCTAGTCAATCATGGTCGTAAATGAACAACCATGGTCAATCATAATCTATCATAGTCAACTACAATTAGTTGTGGACAACTATGGTCATCCATAATCAAACTTTGTTAAAGTATAACATGAACAAGATTTTTAGGGATAGTCATAATCAACTATGGTCTACTAATCCTCTATATTAACACACTTTGTCAACTAATCATGAATTTTCTTATACCAATCAAGAATTTTCTTATACCAATCACATTTTCTACTCTAAATTTGCAAATAAATACATTTTAAATACAATATCAAGTCGCTTCCATCCGGTCATCATATAATTTTCTTATACCAATCACATTTACTAATCTAAATTTGCTAATAAATACATTTTAAATACAATATAAAGTCGCTTCCATCCGGTCATCGTGGTTAGACATGGGACGCTCCTTTACTAATAGGAAACAAAATTACAAATTAAAATTTTGAGATAAACTCCAAGCTATACCATCTTAATGTGTGTGTCCTACTTCTTTGATCGCATCCCATCCCATCCCACTGAGAAAGTTAGTTGCATCTCCTTTTCCTATCGGAGTAGAATGGCAGGTGAGGATTGAGAGAATATTCATTCGCACATGAATTATTCAAACTCCAATATTTGATTGATTAAAAAATTCCGGAGTACTTTGCTTCATTTGACGAAATACCGTGATTTCAGTAATCATTAAAGTCATCATTCCATGTTCACATTAAATTATTATTTTTGCCGGCCAAGGATATTATTATGAGCCTCACTGGTAGTGATGTAACCATTCAAAAAAAGTTTGTGCCGATTTTTATTTTTGATTATAGCTGTCCCTTTTACTATTGTTTTTCCACCTCTGAATTACAAACTGCAAAGAGTTTTGTTCTTTTCTCCCTAGCGCAATCCCTACTGTCTGCACTGACAACACATTGTCAGACACGTCTTTTAAAACAAAACCGTGACCACGTGAGGTGATAGCCATTCGACTAATCTTATGGATGAATAGATCAACAATTTTGTGCCGAGAAAGATATTGCTGTCAAAATCATAAGTTGGAAAATTGAGGCGGCCACATGGTCATTCACTCGGCGGGTCAGTTTTAGCAGTGATTCTACGAGTGGTTTCGATATATAACCATGCTTCATCTGCTAGCCGAGGGACGAGCGAGGAGGCCAGAATAGATCATCAGCCGTAGAGTTACAGGCGAAGAATATCCAGGATGGGTAGATCACCTTGCTGCTCGAAACAAGGGCTCAACCGAGGAACCTGGACCGAAAAGGAGGATATGATTCTCTCCGAGTACATTCGACTCCATGGAAATGGTGGATGGAGAAATCTCCCTCAGAAAGCAGGTGAAACTCAGTGTATCTTAATAATAATTCATTAATTTATTAATGCATACGTGAATGTGTATTAATGGGCCAAATAAGCCTAGCGAAATTGTTTTGCAGGTCTTAAACGGTGTGGAAAGAGTTATAGATTACGTTGGACGAACTATCTTCGTCCCGATATCAAACGGGGAAACATTTCCCCCGATGAGGAGGACCTCATTGTTCGGATGCGTCGCCTTCTTGGCAATCGGTATGTGGAAAATCACTACCCATTGTCTGGAATTATTGACATAAAGATGTAAGACGTTATATATGGATGGATGCAGGTGGTCGCTGATAGCAGGACGACTGCCTGGGCGGACAGATAACGAGATCAAGAACTACTGGAACACGCGTCTGAGCAAGAAGCCGCTGTCAGTGAACGACCCTCAACCCAAATCGAGTGCACAGAATTTGAGGACAAGCTCAAAATCTCCTCCTTTACATAATCAAGGATTCAAAACTACCCCTGTTAAAACAACAGCAGTGAGATACTCTGAAATAGTAAGATCAAACCGTTGCAACGCTTATGGCCGTAGTGATTGCAGTTCAGATAAAACCTTCACACTGTCTATTGTTAAAGAAAATCCGAATGCCATCACACATGATGCTTCGCAGCACATTGCCTTTGGGATGGCAGATGTTAATCTCCTCGAAACAGAAGCTGGAAACAGTACCTGTTCTGTATGGAGTTTAGAAGAAGAGAGATCCCCAGATTTCGATTATTTTGCAGAAGATACAGCTACTTTCGCTGAGAGTTTGTTGGAATTGAACGAACTATTGTCTCCAGACTCTTGTCTGCTCTAGTCTCCAGCCGACTGTACAACGAATTTTCAATTGGAAGAGTTCTACCTGCAACCGCCAACATTGGCCTTTGTAAATCATTTCAACCTGAAATCTTTGGCAACCGTCTCAAAGTGAACTTTATTGCTTTTTTTTGTAAATATAATAACGTTACCGTAAATCCAATCATTTAATTTTTAGTTTTTTTATGCTCATATTCATTCTTTCAATTTCTGAAAAATGTGTTACAAGATGTTTTAAAAAAAAATCACTTGAATACGTACCTTGTGATCCAAGCAACAATTTTGCAGTTGCTGACGATCGAGGAATGAATTAAGTCTATTATAACCTAAAACATGCAAGTAATATCCATGGACTTGATTATTTAAAGAAATCAAGCCCAAAGAAACTGAGATTCCTATAGTTGGAATCCGAAGACGAATGCGAGGAAAGGTCTACGGTTAAACTTAGCCTAGGAAACCCTAACATAATCAATTCAGCATTTTATTTCAAACATAAGAAGAGCAAATTCTACGGTTAAACTTAGCCTAGGAAACCCTAACATAATCAATTTAGCATTTTATTTCAAACATGAGAAGAGCAAATTTAACTATTTTGGTCTATTTTGCTCATACTGCTGTGGGGATTTGTTCGGCGATCACCCTGATATGAAGTCCTTGTATTTGTTTCAAGACAGCTTAGTTGCCAATTAGTTAAGCAGATTTCAATTTTTAAATGTGTGGATTGCACAATGTAAATTCTCTTTTATTAATCGTGTGGAATCGGTTCGTCTTGGTCTGGAATATTTTCGTTCGACGTCGGTAAAATAGAAATTGATTACTTTTGTGAAGAAGTATAAGTTTCAGCAAATTCTTAAACATCTCTGTTTTTATGGAGATTTCAAAATTATAATTTACCATGTATTAAGGAAGATATCCATAAATAACCCTTTTCTAAAATGATGAATCAAGAGAATTGAGATCCTCTGGGAAACTCAAAATGGATAGCCTATTCAACACAATAACAGATCTAACAGATCCCATAGCCAGGAAGCTGCCAGACTATCAAAAAAAGGCTGTTCCAAGAACTTGGCAAATGGCATATGGATATGCTCTTGGAGAACAAATACTATATCATTGAAGACTTTCTCCTTACAGGATCATAATATGGAACATTTACTTTTTTTCTGGCTCTGTTATTGGATTAGTACTGCTTAGCCACTGGGCATTATACAGTGTCCTTTGCGAAGAGGGATTTCTCTCCTTAGCAGATGGGGACTAACAATCTCTCATACGACAGGGGTCATATCTTCCAAGCTTTGAGCTGTATCTTATCTATTTACGGTTTCTGTTTCACACAGCCTACATATATTTTGTTTTACCTTTCCTTCCTTCTAATGTTTGGGGAAAAGGATTCCTGCGGTCTATAATGTTACATACTGTCTATGATTTTGGCACTTGTTTTTGCCCGTTTATATGTAATTATTGCAAACTATCCTTTGTTAGTAATATAAATAAAGGATGGTTTTCAATAACAAAGCTATCATCATAGAATCGTACCATTTTGGACGCACGATATGGAAACTGAGTGCTTGATGATTGAACTCTTGTCATAATATCGTACGATTGTTGACTGATGGTATGATTTTTTCGAAACAACACATGAATCCTCCAAATTCGTACCATTTTGGACTCACGATATGGAAACTGAGTGCTTGATGATCGAACTCTTGTCATAATATCGTACGATTGTTGATTGATGGTATGATTTTTTCGAAACAACACATATGAATCCTCCAAATTCCAATGTTCCTGTGGAATGCTCCAAATCGAATGTTCTTTGATTCATCCTCTCCCAATTTCAATGATTTGAAATTTTTTTATGTTTTTTATTTCATCTTTTATTTTCAATGCTTTGAAATTTTTTTATGTTTTTTATTTCATCTTTTATTTTTGGGTGAGCATTATGTATTTTCTAAAGTTTTCATGAGTGTGAGGCTCATTTTACAGATCCAATATGGTCTGTATGATGTGTAAAGCAGTCTTGTCACCAAAGTTGAAATTTTGCTCATATCTACCAAAAAATAAAAATAAAATAAATAAATAAATAATTATACAAAAGATTTAAATATTATCTTTATTTTTGGGTGAGCATTATGTATTTTCAAAATCTTTGATGAATGAGAGGCTCGTTCTACAAATCCGGTATGGAAAGCTTTGGTAAGTGAGAGGCCCATTCTACAAATCCAGTATGGTTTGTATGATGTGTAAAGAAGTCTTGTGACCAAAATTGAAATTTTGCTCATGTCCACCAAAAAATAAAAATAAAATAAAATAAATAACTATACAAAAGATTTAAGTATTATCTTTATTTTTGGGTGAGCATTATGTATTTTCAAAAGCCTTGATGAGTGAGAGGCTCATTCTACAGATCCAGTATGGAAAGCTTTGGTGAGTAAGAGGGTCATTCTATAGATCCAGTATGGTCTGTATGATGTGTAAAGTAGTCTTGTCACCAAAGTTGAAATTTTGCTCATCTCAAACAAAAAATAAAAATAAAATAAAATAAATAACTATAAAAAAGATTTAAATATTATTTATTCATAAGAAAATTGTATTTAAAGAAATTGAATCCCTCTCCACTTATATTAAATCTATATTTAAGATAGATCTATATTAATAAATATGATTTTACAAATATGCCAGCTTTATTAATTAAAATTAGATATTCCCTTTTTAAAACTCAGCAAATTTGTATGGCATAAAAATAAAAAGTTATTTTTCTTTTTTAAAAAACACATACTTTCAATAATGAAAAGCGGTTACATGTTACATTTTGACAGGTTTTCACATTTCCATACCTAAGTTCTACTACTGTCCCTTATAAGTCGACACATGTCCTTTTCGTTGTAGATGTCTCCTTCATGCACTACTAACTCAGTGGTTGAAGGGCAGTTACACTTATCGTCAACTTGTAGCATGGACATATCTAGCATTTACAAAAATATAGCTATAGGAAATCTACATGTCTCAAAAAAAACCTAACATTTTTCACAATAATGAAAAGCAGTTACATGTTACAATTTCACAGGTGTTTCTCATTTCCATACCTAGCTTCTACTGTTGTCCCTTATAAGTCGACACATGTCGTTTTTATTGTAGATGTCTCCTTCAGGTACAACTAACTCAGTGGTTAAAGGGCAGTTACATTTATCGTCAGCCTCTATCGATCTAGTTTAATTTGATAGTAGTATGGTCATATCTAGCATTTACAAAAATATAACTATAGGAAATCTACATGTCTCCAAAAAAAACCTAACGTGGTCACTATAATTAAAAGTAGTTACATGTTACATCTTCACAGGTTTTCTCATTTCCATACCTAGGTTCTACTACTGTCCCTTATAAGTCGATACATGTCCTTTTCATTCTAGATGTCTCCCTCATGGACTACTAACTCAGTGTTTAAAAAGCAGTTACATTTGATCATAGTATGGACATATCTATCACTTACGAAAATATAACTATAGGAAATCTACATGTCTTTAAAAAAAAACCTAACCTTTGTCAGAATATAACATAGGCGATTTCATTCTTCAAAATTTGGTAACCCGCGAATGCAGAATTGCTCCCTCTGCAAATGCTGCGTATTTTCAAAAAATTATTACTTCTATCCAATACCGTTAGCAAACTTCCTGAGATACACAAAGCGAGCCTTCTCAATACTATATTATTGAGAAAATAAGTTCGAAAGCAATTGCGGTGACATTCGTGACATTTCTTTTCATGAGATGACATATAAGTGCGGCAGCCGGTGGTGGGATAAAAGTCGTTTGGTAATCCTCTCTTAATGGCAGAATCTTGTAACACCACAGATCTTTTTCCCCGGAAAGAAAAATGATATATAAATTGCAATAAATATAATACACAGTTAAGGTGACATTTTTCCATTAAATTATATTTAAATGTGGCGATGTGTGATAATAATATTTTAATGAAAGCATCTTATAATTAAGTAAATGTTTTTTTATTCCATATTAATATCAGTGGAAAAATTGAAAATTGTAATAAAAATAAGTGTAATATATATATATTTACTCACTTAAAATTCAATCTAGCTTTAGTTAATTTAATGGAAAAAATATTACACTATTAAATATTAGCATAAGTATATTAATAAATGTGGTTGATATAATGGGCATGTTTGAAATTGTAATGACTATTTCAGGTTGATTAGTTTAAATTAAAGGTTTGAGTAGTATGAGATAACTATGTCAAGTGTCAGTTAGTTGGAGTTTGAATCAGAGAGCGCATAACTCAGAACTTGCTTCATTTGATTGCTGAACAAGTTTTTATACACAGCAAGGAAGCTTCTGGAGTTCGGTGGGGTGGTGGCTTCTCCATGAAGCTATCCATTTCTCAATGCGTCTGCCGAATCCTCCAAATCAGTCTAGCAGTTGCATTAATGGTGGGTGGTTGGAATTAATATCTTCCAACACTCCCCCTTAATTCCAACCATATGATAAATATACTATAATATACAAGACATTGTAAACATACTCTTAATTGTCATGCCTTCTGGTCTAAGTCTCAACTAGGCTTACAATATAATCTTGATTTTCTACAACACATAACTTACCTCTACAAAACTAAAGTTTTTCCTTCCCAAGAGGCTTGGTGAATATGTTAACTACATTCTCATTTGTATTACAGTGCATTAGAGAAATTTCTTTTGATTGGACCTTTTCTCCTACAAAATGATATTATGTGTCTATGTGTCTATATGTTTGATTGTTCCCCAGTTTGATGGTGCTTTGATTGTCACATCTGATCACTGTAGCTTTTTTTTGACCTTCACCAAAATCTTCAAGTATTCTTTTGAGCCATATAGCTTCACAGGTGCCATTACATAATGCTTTATATTCTGCTTCAGTTGATGACAAGGAAATTGTTGCCTGTTTCTTACTGCTCCATGATATAGCTCCCGATCCTATGTTGAAAACGTATCCAGTAGTGCATTTCCTATCATTTGGATTTCTAGCCCAATCAGAATCATAATGACCGGTCAATTCAACATTACAAGCATTAGTATATTCAATACCAAAATTGATAGTTCCTTTTAAATATTGAAGGACCCTTTTTGCAGCTATCCAATGGCTTTCATGAGGCTTAGCTATGACTTGACTAAGTATGCTTACTACATAAGCAATGTCTGGTCTGGTGGTAGTGAGATAATTCAGACTTCCCACTAATTTGTTGATACAATGTTCCATTCACCTCTTTTGTTCCATCATCACTTCTTAATTTGATATTTTGTGCCAATGGAGTACTCACTACTTTACATTCATTCATCTGAAATCTCTTTAGTAGTTCATTTGTATATTTGCTTTGCGTGATTAAGGTTCTTCCATCATTTCTCCATACTTCAAGACTTAGACAATAATGCATCTCACCAAGATCCTTCATCTCGAATTCCTGTGATAACTTCATTTTTATATCTGTAATTAATTTATTAGCACTCCCTGTTATTATTAGATCATCAACATATATAGAAAGTAATACTATATCCCCATTTCTGTCTGTCTTGACACACAAATTAAGATCATTTTTACTCTTTTTAAATCCTTGTTGAAAGAAGAATTTGTCGTTTTTCTCATACCAATATCTGGGTGCCTGTTTTAGTCCATATAAAGCCTTTTTTAACTTGCATACAATTTGTTCTTGACCCTTCTTTACAAATCCTTCTGGTTGAACAAGATAAATTTCTTCTTTTAAGTCACCATTTATAAAAGCTGACTTTACATCTAATTGATGTAGCTTCCAATCATATTTAGTTGCCAACACTATCATTATTCTGATTGTATTCATTTTTGCAACCGGAGTAAAGGTATCTTCATTAGCTATACCTTCTTTTTGTGAATAACCTTTTGCAACCGATCTTGCCTTGTACTTGTCTATGCTACCATCTGCATTAAATTTTGTCTTGTACAACCATTTTGATCCTATAGGGACTTTATTTTCAGGTAATTTTGTTAATTCCCAAGTTTCAATTTTTATCATAGAGTCTTATTCTTCTTTCATAGCCTCCATCCATTCTTTATGATTTTTGGCTTGTTCATAATTTAAGGGCTCAAAAATAGTCATTACTTGAGACATTAAGGCATAATCTTTATACCTGATGGGGGCTTCAATTTGTCGTGTTGACCTTCTTAGAGGTTCATTACTTTGTGGAATATCTTCTCCTTTTCTTCTCTGTGGAGTGCCTTCATCACTCCTTTGTGGACTTTGATTCCTTGATGTGTCTTTTGGAATGTCCATGTGTTCTTGTTCTTGAGTTGATTCCACAACTTCGTCTTCTTCCTTAAAGCTTTCATAAGAAGACTGCCATGTATTATGTTTATCTTCTTTCAATTTTTTATCTACATGCTCATGAAATATAACATCTCTACTTGCAATGACCTTGTGAGTACTTGGATCATACATTTTATAAGCTTTTTGATTAGAGAAATATCCAATAAAAATACATTTGATGGCTTTGGCATCTAACATTCTCCTATCCTCTTTAGGAATATGAGCAAAGGCCTTGCATCCAAATATCCTTAAATGACTAACTTTAGGTTTAAAACCATACAATGCTTCAAATGGTGTTTTGTGCTCAAGATACTTAGTAGGGCTTCTATTTTTAAGATATATAGTTGTGTTAATGGCTTCGGCCCAAAAATTATTAGAAAGTCCTTTACTTTTTAACATAGTTCAAGCACATTCAACTAATGTTCTATTCTTTATTTCAGCTACTCCATTTTGTTGAGGTGTATGTGGTATTGTAAATTGTTGCATAATTCCATTTTGTTTGCAATATTTGACAAAATCCCTTGAAGTGTATTCACCACTTTTATCTGATCGAAGAATTTTAATGCTGTTAAGAAGAGCTTCGGCGTAAATCACATGAAAGAGCTGTAGCCGTTGGAGTCTCTGCTCTGTCTATTTAACATGCTATGCCAGATCTGCTTCTTCAACTTGTCCTGACGATGAACCACACTAGTTGGTTCGAAACGCGTCGACATAGGTCTCTTTCATGTGATTTACGCCGAAACTCTTCTTAACAACTATGATGGATCACAGAAGCCTCAATTCTACAATTTTAATGCTCTTTCTTGTTGGCTTTTCAACCATACTCTTGAATTCTTTAAAGTATTCAAACATGTCACTTTTGCTTCTTATAAAGTATACCCGAGTGTATCTAGTGCTATCATCAATAAATATAAGTAATATGCTCCACCAAGTGACTTAGTTTGCATTGGTCCACATACATCAGTATGCACTAGTTCAAGTATTTCATGTTTTCTTCTATTTTCATGCATAGGAAATTCTTCCTTATGTTGTTTTCCTAGTGCACAACCTTAACATTCAAAGTGTTCACCCTTTATAATTGGAAGACCTTCTACCATCAATTTCTTTTGTAGTAACATTAGGTCATTATGATTTAAGTGTCCATACCTTTGATGCGAAAGTTCTATAGTTGACATGCCTGTTGATGCCAAAGCTTGATGCCCCTTCTTCATTACATCCAACCTGTATAAGCCTCCAACTCTCATTCCTTTTGCAACAACCTTGTAGTTGTCCTACACATCCTTTACCAAACAATGTGATTTAGCATATTCAAGTTTTAAAAGTTGATCTGTGATAGTAGAGACTAAAATTAAGTTCTTCTTTAATCCTGGAACATACACCACATTTTGAATTTATTTTTCTTGTCCATTAGGCATCATAACACTTATATTACCATATCCTTTAATTTCATGTGATCTATTATCTCCTAAATAGATGCGTCCACCATTATTAATTTCATGATAAGTATCAAAATAATCTCTTTTTCATGACATATGGATTGATGCACCAGAATCTATAAACCAAGCATTATCATCATCAGTTTTTGCTGATAAAGCAGCATTGGACACAAACAATTTAAGATTGCTAACATCTTGACTAATTACTTCATCTCTATCAACATAGTTTCCTGAATGCCTTCTTTGTTTAAATTGATCAGACCTCCTTTTCATGCAATTTTTAGCAAAATTACTAGGTTTTCCACAGTAATAACACACATCATCTCTACTTGATTTGGCATTTGTCCTTGGTAAAGGCGTATCTTGAAATGATTTTACCTGTGGCTTTTTGCCTTTATTTTTCTCCCACTGTTTGCCTTTGAAGGACTGCCTCACTTTGGCCATTAATGCCAAATTTGAATTGGGAGATTTTTGTTTAATGCTTCTTCTCCGCTCTTCTTCCTGCATAAGTATACCTGCCAACTCATCAAAAGTAGGAGCCTTCTCTCTAACTGAAAGACCAGTGATAAACATTTGATATTCATCAAACATTCCATTTAATGTCACAGTAACCAAGTTTGTACTAGATATTGATTCACCAATGTCGCCTAATTTATCCTTTAGATCTTTAATTGTAGAAATAAAATCACTAACACTTTCATTTTCTTCCATCTTAATTGAAAGAAGCTTACTCTTTAAATATAATATTCGATTTGTATTCTTCGTCTAATACAAATTTTTTAGAGTGTCCCATGTCTCCTTGGATGTTTTGCACTCTCTAATATGTGGAATAATGTTGTCCTTAACCATCATCTGCAAAAGCACATTTGCTTTGTTTTCCTTTCGTTCCCAATCTTGAATTGCAACATTTATGGCTTGAGGGGACACTGGCTTAACTTCAACTCCAAACACAATCGCCCATGTATTGCTGTCTTCCATCAAAGTTTGCAACTTAAACTTCCAATTTGCATAATTTTCACCATCTAACTTGTTAAATCCAAATAAATAAGATTCTGTCAATACATTAGCCATTTTCAATAAGTTTATAAATCCTTTAGTGTCAACCACCAAGATACAATTTTTTCACAATTTCAATAATTAATTTCCTTCGTTAATAACAAGTAATAACACCTCCTTTTTGGAAGCCCTTTTTTAACTCTCTTTTTTTTTTTTACTTACTCCTTAACAAACATTGCTTTTTTTTTAATTTATATATATTGCTTTACTCCATAATCATGAAGAAAAGCACAAAACGTTATATAACCATACGTTATGAATCTTAACAACCTTAGGGAATTGCCCTGAAATTAGAACTTTACTTCAATAATGAATCTTTCCTTCCAACGTTGCCTCAGAGAATTAGTCCTCAAAAAACATGTTTATAACTAATACCCACTTCTTAGAAATGTTCTCATTTTCTACCAAAAATCAGAGAATGCATAAGCATGTCACAAGTTATAATTTTCTCAAAAAGAAAACATATACTGCAATTTTTTTTACAACCATATACAACAATCTTCAAAGGAAATATATGCCACAAAGTTTGATACCAACAGAAACGTAAACCTCAGCTTCTTGCGATCACACCAGCGTAGATCCTTGCAACAACATTTGGAAAACAAGAAAAATAAACCACACTTGAACAAGTTCATAGTCCTCCTCACAGTGGCTCGAAGTCCTCAATCGCACACCAAACACAGGCTTCCTTTCAGCTTTCCCTCGACTTTAGCGACAGTCTTCTTATGCACGCTATAATGAGTCACAATAGTTGACTCTATTAGAATAGAGCCGTCTCTCCTGACAGAACAGAGACGCTATGCAACAGTGATCTCACACTCTGATCACTCACAAAAGAACCTTACACTCTTCACAACTCAACCTCACCTCGCTCTGATATCAAATCAGAGAGCGCATAACTCAGAACATAACACACAAAACTCAGAACTTGCTTCATTTGATTGTTGAACATGTTTTTATACACAACAAGAAAGTTTCTGGAGTTCGGTGAGGTGGTGGCTTCTCCAGGAAGCTATCCATTTCTCAATGCGTCCATCGAATCCTCCAAATCAGTCTAGCAGCTGCATTAATGGCGGGTGGTTGGAATTAATATCTTCCAACAATTTGTTTGAGGAGTATGAGATAACTAAGTCAAGTGTGAGTGACTTTAAATTTAGTCTTATTTTAAAAAAAGACAAATATATTGTATATTTACATGTTCAACTTATTATAAATAACTAGCTTGTCAAAAAAAAGTTAAATACCCCACTTCATGATGAGCTCATTGTAATTAAATCCAATTTGTGTGATCAATCAATAAAAGAAATGTAAAATGTTATTTTGCATATCAAATCTAAAATGTTATTTTGTATATAAATCTTGTGCCTTTTCTCATCAGCCTTTCCCATCTGAAAGGCCAGAAGTTCTATAGCCGCAGCTTGCAAAGCCCCAGTGATAAAAGGGTCGAAAGCTTCTTGGCTGCCGTTAAGCAATAAGCCGTAGCTTGTCGATATTTTTTGAATAGAGAGGGTTGTAGCCCTAGACCGAGACGTCGCTAGCCGAGTGGAAAAAGAGCCTAGGGTTTCAAAGACCTAGCATATTCGAGAGTCTGCAGTAGCCGCAAACTGCAGAGCCGCACTATGTTAGCAATATGTCACCGGGAATATTTTTTTGCTAGGGGTTAAAGAACGCCTTACTAACACACTAGAAGTTAGGCAGCCATGTTCAATCGCACAGAAAGTCATATGGCGAAGAGCACGGGAAAATTCAACACGTGGCCACTAGGTATCTCATGGCAGGTTAGCCTAGCAACGCAAGGTTTTGAAAAAAAATATTTTGAAAAGGTCATGCTCAACTTTAAAATTTAAAAAAAAAAAATTACATTGGAGAGTTTCTTTTTAAAAGGAGATATTTTCCGAAGTTCTACTTTTAAAAGATGAAGACTATAGGAGAGGGAGGTAAAGTTTAAATGTTTTAAAAAAGAAATTCGAAAAGGGTTATTTTTGTTAAAGGTTCGAAGATAATTTATTTTATTTTTTTAAGGTTTTTATGTGAGTTGAGATATTTGTGTGGTTTTAGGAATTTTTAGTGGAAAGAGAATTTAGAGCTTTGTAAAAGTTTTTCTATCAATAAAATTTATTTTTTTAAGTATGAGAGTGTTTTAGGTGAACATTGTGGAGTATGATAGTGTTTTAGGTGAAAATTGTGATTGGGCTTTACCGAGGCGCATATTAAAAATCATAAAAAAAATTTCGCGTGTAATTAAAAAGAGAAGGCCTAGATCATTACCATATTTAGAGCAGTTTAAGCTGTAGCCGAGGAACTGAAAAGTCTACCAGAAAACAAAGAAGAGATCGAAGGTGATAGGCATAGTCTGGATTTTCTAACGCCTCCTATGTTTGTTGGTAAATATTTTGATTCTTGGGTTATCAAAATGCTAACTTTTCTTGAAGTTAAAGAGTTAATTGAGTAGCGGGCTAATGACCCATATGATGAAGTATGTGATGTTTTAGTATTGGATTTTATAAAACATGCATTGGATGTGAAATTTTCCTGCATTGTAGCAAAAACTACATCTTCCAAAGAAGCATGGATAACCTTGGAAGAAGAATTTGGTGCAAGGGGGAGTGACATGCAGCACTAATATGTGTCACAATCTGTTAAGTTAGTCACAGATATGAGACTAGATGAGAAAGAGGCTAGGAAGACAACAGATCTTGGAGAATCCCACTCAAAGGTCGATGATGGTCGTGAAAACTATAAAACAAAAACCCATTATGTAGACATGTATATGGATGAAGAAGATGCAAAAAATATTGTAGAGAGAGAAATTGAAGCGTCTGTGTGTGAAGCAGAGCAAGAGCATATAAATTATCAAGGACTCCATTGTAACACGGATGATGAAAATGATGGTGAATCGCACTCTGATGAAATACATGTGGATGATCACTACAAAGTGAGATGTGCATTAGTGAATCGATCTGCAACTGTTGAATTTGGTGAATTTGAAATTGTTAATGAGCACATGCATGCTCAGCTATCCCATAATAAGGTGGATGAACATTATGTTGATGATATGTGTGGTTTCCTTTTCGAAAGTGGGATTTATTGTGGCAATATGGTAAGCGATATGTTTGATGAATAATTACAGGTTGAAGTTGCCACTGTAGTAGCAAGATAACAAGTAGTTGGAACTACTCATGAATCAGTATGTGACCAAATATCAGTTGATGATCAAGGAGAAGATAAAGTGATTGAATAGTTTTTTATGGGAATATCCACTGACAACATAACAATGGAAGGCGACCTCCATGCAATGAAAAGAAGGTAGGGAATGAAGAGGTAGAGAAGGAAGCTCATAATGAATGGCATAACAAAGATGTTTTCAACATTTTTTTTTAATATACAGGTGTTCAAAATAGCATGGAAGAGGGAGTTGAAAATAGTGTTATTAATAAGTTTGATGCAGATTTAAAGTTCATTGAAGAATGGATTGATAAGCCAATTGAACAAATTGATGATAGTTTTAAAATAGCAACTGAAATAAAAGAATTAAATGAAACTGTGAACGAGGAAAAGAGATTAATTATAATTTTACATGTAATCATAATCCTCATCTTGAGTGTGCATATTACAGGTAAAAAATAATAATACTTGATAATAAAAGTGAAGAGAAGGACATGGAAGTTTCTAAAAATGAGGAAGAAAGCATTAAAACTATTTTTCAACAATGGAGTCAAAAAAAGCTAAAATTATTCTATCAAGAAATATGAAAGAAGGAAACTTGGGAATATGAAGCGCATGAAGTAGAGTGAAGAACACAATTTAAAGATGAATAATCGTGGCAACAATCGATTGTTAAACGAATCCTTCAAGAGTAAGTTGTAGAAGACATGATCAATTTTTAAATTTTTTTTTTTTTTTTATTTCAGAAGAAATATGAGAGAAGTAAAAAAAAAAATTGTAGCAACAACAAGTAAAGCAATATGGAGCCTTCAACAAGAATGCACAACAGAGAATGAAGCAATTTCAAGGATATACGATTTGGAAGCAATGAAAAAGAAAATGCAAAATTGTCAAATGTTTGAGTCTTGTAAGCCTAGTTGGAACATAGACCAGCATGCATGATTGAGTCAATTTCTATTATAAGCCTAATAGGCATAGTTGAGTCATGTTGATTGGTGTTTGAGTTATGTTGAGTGAGATAGTCGTAATCAATGGGTGAGCTAGAAAGTGTAATTACTCCTGCTTGCAGAGTAGTCTAAATTTAGAGTTTGAGTTAACGAGCGTTAGTGCGAGATAATTGAGTCAAGTGTGAGTTGTAGAAATTCCTTATAGATTCAAACTCCTTATGTAATATACTATTACAAAAGATTTGAATCTACTCTACTCGCGAGCGGAAACAATTAATCGATCAAGAAATCACAATATAAAAATGAGACAAAATTCAATCACATATGAACAAAGATTTATCCAAGGGGAAATAAATTACTCAAAACCCATTCCTATTTGTATCGCATTAGTCAAAAAATAGAGAAGAAATACAATCCTTGCTCAAGCTCGAGTACCCTTTGCACTAGTAAATCTATCTCACTACTTCTTAGACAACCTCTGGTCAATACTTGACCAAATCCAAGCCTTCCAAAGTCCCTATTTCCTTGCGATGTTCCTCAAGTTATCATGCCCCTATTAATTAGGGAACTTCCCAATTAGAATTGTGCAATCCATGTAGGTCCCTTCTCTAACTGCATGCACCACCTGTACAATTTGGAATTGTCTACAACTTATAGTACACTTCCCATGAACTCCAATCTCAACCAGGTAACTCAAATTATCTGCATGCATAAATTATCCTAGGTTGATTGATGAGTTAACTGAAAGATCAGCTGCAATTACACCCCACTACTGGACCCTCCACTAGTTCTTAATCGGGTAGAACTAGTTTAACTCATAATAACTAAAATTAACAGAACATGATTGCTAGAAATTAGCAATCATTCATAACTAAACATAACTCAAGTGTCTCCAACTCAAATTAACTGAGTTAATTAAGTGAAAATGCCATGTAACCTCAATTAACTACCTCCAAGTATTTTACTGAAATTGAAATTGAAATTTCTCCTCATTTAGTCTACGAAAAATTAAATTAGGAATTTCTTGTTGTGTTTTCAACTCTTCCTCTCAAAAAGAAATGGAATCACATATACCCCAATATAGCACCTTTGGAATGTACTACATGCAACATTTCTCTCTATTATTGTTGCTACTACAACATCTACAACTAAGAAACATCCAAAAAAATAAAACAAAATCAACTGTGTCTCTAATTGTCTACTAGGAAACTGTGTTGTTGTTAACTCTGCTACTGAGCCTATTTCTCTGTTGTCAACAACGATCTGCACTCCTCAGTATCTGAATGACATTCAACCTTCTTCTACTGAATAATGTGGCCGTCCATAGCAAGGTAACGATCCATGAGGCAAGCACACCGTAATGGACCTTGCCCAAATTTCTGCAACTCTTGGACTAAGGGTCTACATCACTCCACCTCTCTCCTAGAGGTATAGTTGCATGTGCTCCTTCTTCCCACTTGGCTCGAACTCTCCCCATCCTGGATGTATCTACTTGAGTGGATCTCTCCACTTTGTCTCCTCTTTTCTTCTCCTTTTGTGGTTGTTCGATAACTTCCTGAGGCTTCTTTTGAGGCTCCATTTTGAGAGGTAAATCATGATTCCTCTCAACCACGAAGTCTCTAACATTTTCTTTGCTCCTCCAGGCCTTGCATCCATATTATATCTCAAGCGCATACAAGTTCTTGAGTTGCAAACCGATTCACTTCACTTGTCCCGTGGAAATGTGCCTCAAGAAAGCCTTTCTTTTGTTGAATATCATATCGTAGCCACAGTCTTCCAAGACCACTATGGAGAGAAAATTCGTCTTTAGATCCAGAACAAGCATCACATTCTTGAGTTTGAGAGGGGACCCAGACTCCCTTTGAAAGGTGACAGTATTGATCCTGGTCGCACTGTAACTTCCGTCGTATCCAATCTCAATGTTCATCTTCAAATGTTTCTCCTCCAAGTCACTGAAGAATTATTTGTTCCCCATCATGTGGAATGAGGTATTATTGTCAAGATACCACATGCTTGTAATCGATGTGCTCGCCATGCATGTGATGAGAGTGAAATCAAGCTCAAACTGTGAATCCAAATCTTCACCTAGTGTGAATGTTGTAGACCCCTTCTTGCATTCCTTCTTTCGTAGGCATTTTCATGGCATAGTGCCCGAATTCATGACAATAAAAGAAATCGATTTTAGACAAGTCATTATTCTTGGCTTATTGGATGGAAATAACCTCACCTTGGGAATTCTTCCCCTTGTCCTTCTTTCCCTTGCTAACTAATGCAAAGTCCTCTTTCTCTTCTTTGGATGCAGTCCCATCTTTGGTTTTCCTCCTTATCTCTTTGTGCACCAAGTCAAACCACAATCACTCCTAGTTTAGTAGCTTGTCCCTCCCATTTAGAGAATCTTAGTAGCTCTGCTAGATCTTGGGAAGGCCTAGAAGTGATAGGCTTACAAGATCGTCTTCAACAACTGTAATACCAACACTTCCAAGTTCATCCCGATATTAGGTGAACTTGCTTAGGTATTGTGGTATTATGCTGCCCTTCTCCATCTCGATCTTTTGAATATTTTCCTTCAATGCCAACTTCCGATATCAAGGCTTGCCACATTGCATATGAGGTATCCTTCATGTCGAGATTTGGGACAATATGATCATGAACACCTTCTAGTATGATCCTCCTTGCCTTTGCCACACATTTTTTCCACTCTTCCAGATCTTCAGCATCAATTGTTGGAGGCTTAGGAATATCATTGTTTATGGATTCCTTTAGCCTAGTATCTTCCAACACTACCTCCATCCTGGCCTTCCAAGCAATATAATTCGAGCTACCCTAAAGGGCATACTCAAGTCTCAATCCATAGAATGACATCCTGCTAGCTCTAAATAATTATACTACAAATTTGATTCACCTGCAAAGATAAACTCAAATTCTTCTCTTCTATTGTAATTTATCATCTAATACCATTTAGAAATTCCTTGTAAATTCAAACTTCTTATGTAATATGTTAAAAGAAAAGACTTGAATCTACTCTAATCCTCAATGGAAACAATTAATCGATCGAGAAATCATAAAATAAACATGAGACAAGATTCAATCACATATGCTCAAATATTTATCTAAGGGGAAAGAAAATGCTCAAAATCCCTTCCTATATGTATTGCATTAGTTAGAAAATAGAGAAGAAATACAATGGTTTCTCAAGTTCAAGAAACCTATGCACTAGTATAATCTATTTCACTGCTTTCGAAACAAGTTCTGGTCAATACTTGACCAAATCCAAGACTGCCCAAGTCCCTATTTCCTTGTGTTTTTCCTCAAGGAATTAGCCCCTATTAATTAGGGAAATTCTCAATTAGAATTGTGCAACCCCTGTAGGTCCCCTTCTCTAACTGCATGCACCACCTATTCAATTTGGAATTGTCTACAACTAATAGTACACTTCCCTTGAGCTCCAATCTCAACTGGGTAACTCGAGTTATCTCCATGCATCAATTATTTTGGGTTGATTGATGAGTTAACTGAAAGATCAATTGAAGTTACACCCCACTACTAGACCCTCCACCAGTTCTCAATAAGTTAGAACTAGTTTAATTCATAATAACTCAAATTAACTAAACCTAATTGCTAGAAATTAGCAAAAAATCATAACTAAACATAACTCAAGTGTCTCCAACATGAATTAACTGACTTAATTGAGTGACAAGGCCATGTTACCTCAGTTAGCTACCTCCAAGTATTTTACTAAAATTGAAATTTGAATTTATCCTAATTTACTCAAGGGAAAATTAAATTAGGAATTTCTCGCTTCATTTTCAACATGAACGATTTCGTGTTTAGTCTTATTTTGGGAAAAGACAAATATAGTGTGTATTTGCATGTTGAAGTTATTTTGGGTGAATCACTAGTTGAAAAATGTTAAATACCCCATGATGCGAGGTTCATTGTAATTAAATCAAGCTTGTGTGATCAATAGAAGATTCACAACTCGCGTGTTGTTTTGTATGTCAATTTTATGCATTTTCTACTCTTCCTTCCCAATAGGGTGTAGATAGGTTGTTATTCATGAAGCTTACTCATTAAACATAGTTTCCTTCTATTCTTGTGAATTTAGAATTTGAATTTTGGTGTATTGTTAAATAGTGGTGTGTTAAGATTTAGGTTTTTTGGCGAGCTCCCTTAAATTAAGCTTCGAAAAGCATGACATATGAGTGCCAGAGAAAATTTTCTTAGATTACTGGGTTTAAATTTAATTTCATGCTTATTAAGTAGTTCAAATTACCACCATGATTTGTAAAAATATCCACCAACTCACTTATAAAAACATCCACCAGCTATAGACATATAGTAATGGTTAGTGATGTAAAGTGATACTCCACTGAACCATCGATCCATATCCAAATACTCTCTGAGCTTCCAAGCAAGTAACTTTTTGAAGAAGATTTGATTCAACAAAAATTTAGTTGTTCTATAAACAAATGAAAACAGAGAGTAACAACCAAAAATTTTTCAGTGTAACCACACAAGGAGGGAGATCATGTTGGAGAATCTAATTCAAACCACATTCTAGGGGTCATAATTGTCCATCCAAGTGTTCTGGTTCAGTTTTAATTAACCTGGTTTAGTTCAGTCTGCAACGATTTGTTATTGATTTCCCAATGTAATCTTATTTCACTGATTGATAATATTGAGAAGATAAATTATTTGCTCCACGATTTCTCTTCATTATTTGTCATGGTATCAGAGCGTAGGCTATGTAAGACTCCATCAAAAGAAAGACGAACCACAAAAGAAAGACGAACCATCATGTTACATAAGACTCCAAAGAAAACAACATATCAGTAGCAAGTGTCATCAAAGTTCATGAGCGGGAGGCCGAAGAAAAAGTGTGGCAGTAGCTTGAATTTCACACCTGTGAAAAAAGAAAAATGTGTTAGTTTTGCATCCACTTATAAAGAGAGCGAAGTGCACAAAATTGCGTAACACACCTCTATCGGGCGCTGGGCAAATGACAAAACAAATTTTTTTAAAGGTATTATCCGTCATTTGTTTTGTTCCTAAGAAACGACAAGTCTTCAAAATTCTTTTTTCGATCTCACCATGCAAATACGTCAATGCATTTCTCCTTATATATCATCGATATACATCAAAGTGTGATATTCAATGGATTATATTCTAGCCGAGGTTTATTTTTCAAAATGACCAAAAGAGCTATATATATTCGAGCCAAGGTTTACAAGTTCGTTTAAAAGTGTTTCATTTAGAAGGAAGTTTGTTTCTTAAAAAAAATTGTTATTGCTTTAGTATAAAAATTATGTTTTTTTGCTTTCAAAGTTAGAGAAATTTCAGTTATTTTAAAAAAATTGATTTCGATTTTTATAAATCGAAGTAAAAGTTGTTAAAATTCATAATTTTAGGTGTCTTAAATATTTTTGATGATGCTAAATCTATTTCTACCATCAAAAACATGATTCAAATACGGCATTTACAAGATTTTTTAAAATATTTTTGTGTGGATTCTGGATTTTTTGGTCGTTCGAGCAATTCCTCTACCTCCGTAAACGACTTCTTTATAATTAAAACAAATCCAAATTCTTATTAATTTATTTTTTTTGGAGAGAAACTTTGTTATTGATTAACATGATTATTTTGTTGAAAGTTAAAAAGAAAAAAAGAAATTAAGTTTAAAAAGAAGGTTACACGGTATTGTTTAAAAGGGTTTATGTAGTTTTTAAAGGTTTATAAGATTCATGTCATCTATTTTTTTTAAATGAAGGGGATTTGGTTCCAATTGGTTCTAGGCATTGTGATATTTTTTGTAAAATCTTGTGTGGAAGTGTCATTCATGAAAAATTTGTAGATCCATTTTTTTTTACATTAAGCAGTAGAGAAGTCATCGCAAATATGTTTTTGTTACAAAGAGTTGCTATGTCTACAAGTACATTTGCTTGTTAAGCTGAAGTATGTCAATCCTTAACCAATGGGAAAAATCAAGAGGCTAAGAAAGTTGAAGAAACAACAAGAGAGGTTTGATTTTTTTTTTAAGGGTTTGGAAACTAAAAGGACTTTTAGTGTAAGAGGGAGTAATTCAGTTGAATATGAAGACTTTGGTGAATCCAACAATAACATGCTGATGACAATGAGGTTGCCATTAAAGTAGCCAGTGTTATGGTGAATCTAGCCATTCAATTTATTGATGTTAGATTTGATAAAGACTTGTTTCCTAACGATGAATGATTGCAAATGATGCAACAAAAATATGATATCAAAATGATGGTATTTGATGAGAGAAGCCCACTTGAATCTGAAAACCAAGTGGAAGACACCATGTTTTCAGCATCATATGCTAGTAAAGAAGTAGGTTAGTAAAGAAGTCAAAGAGATAGAGACAAAAGTAAAAGCAGAGAATAAAGTTCAACAGGGGAAAGTTGTCATTGCAAAGAAGAAGAAATATAACCTATGTGGTTCTGTAGATGTTTTTACACTTAAGCTTGATTTCTACTGTGCTGGTAAACATGACAACTATGAACAAGAGTTAAAGTTTCTTGAAGCATGACTTGTAATACCACGTCTCGATAAACTTTGCATAGAAACTACAAAAATGAATCTTGAAGATAAATTGGGTGATGAAAAATTTAATCAAATTTTTAGATATTGGAGTCGTGAATAAATATTTTTTTATTATAAAATTATGTTGCAACAAATTGATGATGAATATCATAGAACGAAAAATGACATGTGGCAGCATTTCATACGCAAGCTATTTTTGTTTTTGGAAGAAGTCAAAGACATGACTAGACAACCCGAAACAATGGAATACCTACACCAGCAAATGAAGAAACTAAGGTTTGAAGGATACAACAAGAAGAAAAAGTTGAAACAATTTAGAGGCTACAAGATCTGGAAGAACAGAAAAAGAAAAATAAATATAGTTGAATTCAATTTTTTAAATTTAAACCTAAGCATACATCTTATTTAAATTTTTATGTCGTTGTAATTAAGGGGTAGTGTTAGAGAACCTAATTCCAACCACAAGCTAGGTGTCATAACCGTCCATCTAAGTGTCATAGTTCAATTTTAGTGAGTCCAATTTAATTAAGTCTCCTTAAATTCATTTATTGTTGATGTCTCCAATGTAATCTTACTTTCATAAGGTTGAAAAAACAATATTCATTCTCATTCTCTTCATCTTTGTCGAATCAACCATTCAAAAATGCAAAGTAAGCTACCATGACCGCAATTGAAAGAAAATTGTGATCTATATCGAGCGACATATTTAATTAATGGCGTATAAAACATACTTTGCACATATATTGAGGTTACTAGTATCGCTATTGTGAGGAATCACAAAAATTGCATGAATTTGAACCTGTATGCTCGGCATGTGCCATCCCCTTGAAACTTGAGTAAACAAGATCTAATTTGTTGGACATTCTTTATGTGCAATTTGTTTTAATTTTTACTACCATGTAAAGTTACAATTATTTTCGCTACCATGCAAGACTATCATATACAAAGAGTTAACCTTAGCTGTGACATTATGATAGAAATCACAAGATATATGGTACATTAGGTTGATAATTACAATGCAATACCATATAGACAAAGATCACACACAACATACGGAAAGCCTCCTATTAAATTGTATTTAGAAAATTTCAGAAAAAAAATGAATTGTTTAGAAATTTTTTACAACAATAATAAGAATTTGGATTGTTCTTCTAGAGTTCTTCCTGCAAACAACACAATGAATCCATTCGATACAATGTTCTCATTGTCGACTGTCAACACTCTAATTGTAAAATACTATAGACTGTTCTAACATGTAATCATTTATAATTTACATTATATGAGGTTTATAAGTTATACGTTCTCAAAACGTTCACTCAAATCAGATTTGGTTGACGTTTCACCTTTCATTGATCATCATTTCACTGTACCATACATTTGAGCCATGTTGAAAAGAAAATAAAAAATATTGAAAATCTGACAGTAGAATCACCACTTTCCAGGCTCAACCATTTGATCGCGCATTCAAAAGATTGTTCAAACATCTTTGACATTAATATTCGTAATAGCTAAGATAAAATTCTCCTGTGACCTTTCTAAGTGGGGAGCACAAATGCTCCAATCTCTGTTAAGGTTGGACTTCCGCAAATATTACAGGTATAGGGATTCTGTTCAGTCCAAACTACTTTTCTAACTACTAAAAGGTTCATACCTGGTTATTCAACTATTTGAAATATGGTTCCAACTGTTAATCGATAGCCTAAAGTGTGAAAGCAATGCGATGGCCACTTCCATGGAGGTGACAATTTTTTTGTTGCGATGATGCAATCCGAAGTCACTTGCTGTTTGTTAAATTCTCATCCAATCCTGTCCAACAATACAGACCGGTCTAGCATTACGGATTGCTCAAAAGCATAATGGTAAATTGAAACAGTTGATTTCTCAAACAAAAGGACCAAGGGAGGACAGGTAAACGACCATTCCATGTTTCAATTTCATTAGTAAAAGATATGTTTTTTTTTTTAACAATAATACATCAAACTTTTAATTTTAAAATTTTAAAATTTAAAACTCAAATCAAAATATAGATAATATTGATTCTATTGATTTTGGCAATATGGTAAGTGCTATGTTTGATGAATAATTACAGGTTGAAGCTGCCACTGTAGTAGCAAGATAAGAAGTAGTTGGAACTATTCATGAGATATAATCACAGTTGGTGATCAAGAAGAAGATAAAGTCATTGAAGAGTCTTTGATGGGAATATCCATTGACAACATAACAGTGGAAGATGACCTCCATGCAATGAAAAGAAGGTAGGGAAGGAAGAGGTAGAAAAGGAAGCTCACGATGAAGGGCATAACAAAGATGTTTTTAACATTATCTTTTAAGATGCATGTGTTCAAAATATCATGGAAGCGGGTTTTGAAATAGAGTTGTTAATAAATTTCATGAAAATTTAAAGTTAATGTATGTGACGAGAGTTAAATCAAGCTCAAACTGTGAATCGAAAGCTTCACCTATTGTGGTTGTTGCAGACTCCTTCTTGCATTCCTTCTTTTGTGGGCATTTCGTGGCATAGTGCCCAAATTCATGACAGTGAAACAACTTGATTTTAGACAAGTCATTATTCTTGCCTTCTTGGATAGAAATGACCTCACCTTGGGACTTCTTCCCCTTGGCCTTCTTTCCCTTGCTGACTAATGTAAAGTCCTCTTCCTCTTCTTTGGATGAGGTTCCATCTGTGGTATTCCGCCTTATCTCTTCTTACACCAAGTCAAACCACAATCAATCCCAATTTAGCAGCTTGTCCATCCCATTTACAGAATCCTGGTAGTTGTGCATAATGTTGGAAAGGCCTACAAGTGATAGGCTTACAAGATCATCTTCAACAGCAGTAATACCAACAATCCAAAGTTCTTCTCGACATGAGGTGGACTTGCCTAGGTATTGTGGTATTGTGTCGAAATTCTCCATCTTGATCTTCCAAATATTTTCCTTCAGTGCCAATTTCGTGTGTTCACTATTTTTCTGAAACAAGCCTATCAAGGCTTTCCACATTGCAAATGGGGCATCCTTCCTGTGGAGATTCGAAACAATACGATCTCGAACTCCTTCTAGCATGATCCTCCTTGCCTTTGCCACACATTTTTTCCACTCTGCCAGATTTTGAGCATCAATTGTTGGAGGCTTAGGAATATCATTCTCTATGATTTCCTTTAGCCAAATATCTTCTAACACTCCCTCCGTCCTTGCCTTCCAAGCAATATAATTCGGGCTACCCTCAAGAACATACTCGAGTCTCAATCCATAGAACAAGATCCTACTGGCTTTGAAGAATTCTACTGCAAATTTGATTCACCTGTAAAGATAAACTGAACTTCTTCTCTTCTATTGTCACTCATCCTCTAATACCATGTAGAAATTCCTTGTAGATTCAAACTTATTATGTAATATGCTAAAACAAAAGATTTGAATATACTCTATTCCTCAGGGAAAACAATTAATTGATTGAAAAGCCTTAACATAAACATGAGACAAGATTCAATCACATATGCTCAGAGATTTATTTAAGGGGAAATAAACTATTCAGAATCCCTTCCTATTTATATTGCATTAGTCAGATTATGGAGAAGAAATAGACTGTTTGCTCAAGCCCAAGCAACCTCTGCACTAGTATAATCTATCTCACTTCTTCCTAAACAAGCTCTTGTCCATACTTGACCAAGTCCAAGACTGCCCAAGTCCCTATTTCCTTGCGTTGTTCATCAAGGAATTAGCCCACTATTAATTAGGGAAATTCCCAATTAAAATTGTGCAATCCCTGTAGGCCACTTCTCTAACTGCAGACACCATCTGCCCAATTTGGAATTGTTTACAACTAATAGTACACTTCCCCTGAATTCTAATCTCAGTTTTGTAACTCGAGTTATCTACATGCATTAATTATTTTGGGTTGATTGATGTGTTAACTGAAAGATCAACTAAAGTTACACCCTACTATTGGACCCTCCACTAGTTCTTAATAAATTAGAACTAGTTTAATTCATAATAACTCAAATTAATGAACCCCGATTGCTATACATTAGCAATCAATCATAATTAAACATAACTCAAGTGTCTCCAACACGAATTAATTACCATGTCACCTCAATTAGCTACGTCCAAGTATTTTACTAAAATTGAAATTTGAATTTCTCCCAACTTAATCAAGGGAAAATTAAATTAGGAATTTATCGCTTCATTTTCAACATGAGTGAGTTCGAGTTTAGTCTTATTTTGGGAAAAGACAAACATAACGTGTGCTTGCATATTGAAGTTATTTTGGGTGAGTTGGTGGATATAGATCAATGGTTCAATGGAGTATCACTTTACATTGCTAACCAAACAGCTAAACATCTAAACACGGTTAAATGGCTGATTTGTAATATTGAGAAAAACAATCCGCTGCTCCATGATTTCTCTTCCGTAATTATCAATGATAGGAGAGCCTATGCTGCTTAAAACTCCATGAAAGGATAAGAGAAAAAAAAACTGTCAAAGTTACATAAAACTCCAGGGAAGGCAATATATCAATTCTTTTGTAGCAAGTATCGTCAAAGTTTATGGACGAAAAGCCGAGGAGAAAGTGCAACAACATCTTGAATTTCGAACGCGTGAAAAAGAATGAAGTGCGTCAGTTTTATACCTATGAAGAAAGGCAAGTGCGTCACTACAAGAGTTGAAAAATTACGAAATTGTGGAATATTTGAGGTTGACACACCCGGTCAATTGAAACAGTTCGCAAAATTTCACAACGCACCTCTATCGGGAGCTGCGCAAACGACAGAACATAATTTTTTAAAGGTACCATCGATAATTTGTTTTGTAAATGGCAAACGACAAGTCTTCAAAGTTCTCTTTTCAATCTCACCATGCAAACCTTATTATATATGATCGATATACGTCAAAGTGTGGTATTCATACCTCATTATATATGATCGATATACATTAAAGTGTGGTATTCAATGGACGATGTTGGATCCCTTGTTTATTTTTCAAAATTACCAAAAGAGCCATATATATTCGAGCCAAGGTAGAGCCATACCTATTCGAGCCAAGGTTTACAAGTTCGTTTAAAAGTATTTCATTTACGAGGGAGGAGGTTTGTTTTTGAAAAAAGGATTTGTTATTAAAACAAATCCAAGGTCTTATTAAACTTTTTTTAAGGAGAGAACTTTGTTATGGAAATAAAAGGGTTGTTTGGTTCAAAGTTAAAAAAATAATTAAAAAAAACTTGAATTTAAAAGACGGCTACAAAATATTGTTTAAAAGCGGTTTTGTTACCATTCGCATTATAATATTTTTTTTCATTGCTCTTGTGAAAATTTGTATACTCATTTTTTTTCGACATTGACAAGTAAGGAAGCATCACAAATATGTTTTTGTTCTAAAGAGTTAGACATAGTCACTACGTCTGCAAGTACATTGTGAAAATTTGTATACTCATTTTTTTTCGAGAGGTAAGGAAGCATTACAGATATGTTTTTGTTCTAAAGAGTCACTGTATCTGCAAGTACATTTTCTTGTTAAGTTGGAGTCTATCAATGCTCAACAAATGGGAAAAGTTAAGAGGTTAAAAAAATAAAAGAAACAAGAGGAGAGGTTTGAATTTTTTCTGAAAGGTTTGGAAACGAAAATGAGTTTTGGTGTAAAGGGGAGTAATCCGGTTGAATATGAAGAATTTGGTGAATCCAACAACAGTGCTTGATGACAATGAGCCGCCATTAAGGAAGCAACCAGTGTGATGGTGAATATAGCAATTCAATTTGTAGATGTTAGATTTTATAAAGACTTGTTTCCTAATGATGAATGGTTGCAGATGATGCACCAAAAACATGATATTGACATGATGTTATTCGATGAGAGAAGTCCACTTGAATATGAAAACCAAGTGGAAGACAACATGTTTGCAGCAGCATAGGTTAGTAAAGAAGTAGCTTAGTAAATAAGTCGAAAAGACAAAGACAAAAGTAGAAGGAGAGAAGGAAATGCAACATGAGAAAGTCCTCATTCCAAAGCGGAAGGAACATAACCTACGTGGTCTTGCATATGTTCTTACAATTACCATTCATTTCTAATGTGCATGTAAACATGACAATTATGAAGAAGCATTAAAGTTCCTTGAAGTATGGCTTGCAACACCATGCCGTGATAAACCCTACATAGAAGCTACAAAAATGAATCTTGAAGACAACTTGAATGATGAAAAATTAATCAAATTTTCAAATATTGGAGTTCTCAAGAAATATTTTTTTATTATAAACTTATATTGCAACAAATTGATGATAAAGGTCACACAACAAAAGATGACATGTGACAGCAGTCAATATACAAGTTTTTGGAAGAAGTCCAAGACATGCTTAGACAGAAGAAGTCTAAGACATGCTTAGACAACTTGGAACAATGGAATACATGCATTAGCAAATGAGAAAACTAAGGGTTGAAGGATACAGCAAGAAGAAAAAGTTGAAACAATTTAGAAGCTATAGGATCTCGAAGAAGAGAAGAAGAAAAGTAAATGTAGTTGAATTCAATTTTTTAAATGTAAGCCTAACATAAACTAGAAAACATCTTAATTAAATTTTTATGTGGTTGTAATTAAGGGGAAGTGTTAGTTATGTGGTTGTAATTAAGAGGAAGTGTTAGAAAACCTAATTCCAACCACCAGGTAAGTGTCATAGCTGTCCATCTAAGTGTCATAACTGTCCATCTAAGTGTCCTAATTCAATTTCAATTAATTCAGTTTAATTAAACCTCACTATAATCATTTATGGTTAATATCATCAAAATAACCTTATTTAACTGATTCATAAGGTTGAGAAAAACAATATTCTACTTAACCATTTTTTATTTTTTTTTTCATCAAAAGCACCTATTCAAAAATGCAAAGTAAGCTACCATGACCGCAATTGAAAGAGGATTGTGATGTATATCGAACAACATATTTGATTAATGGCCTACAAAACATAATTTGCACACATATCGCTATTGTGAGGAGTCACAGAAATTGCGTGAATTTGAACCTGAATTCCCCTTTGAAACTTGAGTAAACAAGATATAATTTATTGGGCATTCTTTATGGGCAATTTGTTTTAATTTTTACTACTATGTACTGTTACAATTATTTTTGCTACCATACAAGAGTATCATATACAAAGAGTTAACCTTAGCTAGCTGTGACAATATGATAGAAATCACAAGACATATGGTACATTATGTTGATATTTACAATGCAATATCATAGAGACAAAGATCACACACAACATACAGAAAGCTTTTTATTAATAAAACTTAGAAAATTTCAGAAAAAAATGAACTGTTTATAAAAAATTTACAACAATAACAAGAATTTGGGTTGTTCTTTTGGGGTTCTTCCTGCAAACAACACATTGAGTCCATTCGATACAATGTTCTATCATTGTCCACTGCCAACACTCTAATTGTAATATACCATAGACTGTTCTAGCATGTAATCATTTATATTATATGAGGTTTGTAAATAATACATTATCAAAACTTTTACTCAAGTCAGATTTGGTTAACGTTTCAGCTTTAATTGGTTTTATTTTCACTCTATCGTACGTTTGAGCCATGTTTAAAAGAAGAATGGAAAATCTCAGAGTAGAATCACCACTTTCCTGGCTCAACAATTTGATGGCGCATACAAAGGTTTGTTTAAACATCTTTGACATTTATATTCATGATAGGTAAGATAATTCTTTCCTGTGAGCTCTCTTAGTGGGGAGCACAAATGCTCCAATCTCTGTTAAGGTTGGACATCCGCAAATATTACAAGTATATGGATACTGTTCAGTCCAAATCACAAGTACTAAAAGGTTCATACCTGATTATTCAACTATTTGAAGTATGGTTCCAACTGTTAATCGATAGACTAAAGTGTGAAAGAAATATGATGACCATTTCCGACGTGACAAACTTTGCTGCGAAAAGGGCACTCGGAAGTCATTCGCTGTTTGTTAAATTCTCATCCAATCTTGTCCAACAATACAGAGCGGTCCAGTATTATGGATTGCTCAAAAGCATGGATGGGAAATTGAAACGGTTGATTTCTCAAACAAAGGGACGAAGGGAGGTCACGTAAACGACCAGTCCATGTTTCAATTTCATTATTAAAAAATGTGTTCAACTTTTTTTTGTAACGCGCAAGAGGAGAGCGCTGGATAAATCACCACCGTTCAAATCACCACTCTCATAAGAAGAATATTTGCTCCCCATAAAATCTCAACTCCCTATTCAACAATAAAAAAAAATCTGCAAAACCACATCCACCCTAAGTTGAAATAAGCATGCGTAGCGGCGTAATAATACGAAAATGAAGACACAATATCGAAACTGAAATCACTATAAATTGAAAAATTGAGGTTTGACTGCATGCACCTTTTGCAATGATTTTTGCTCCTTGCAGAGTGTGATCGTATCTGTTAGTCTTGAAATTAGTTATTAACTTTTCAAACCATTTTGAATTCGGGATAGGATAAAATTTGTTTGAAAGACACTTTTTTTTCTTTTCCCTTCAAATAAGTTTTGGATAACCAAAATTTTGGGTGTCCAGCAGGGTTCAAGAAGTCAATATTTTAATGGCATAATGTCATGTTTTGATGTTCGAAGGTTTTTAAGTAATTTTTTAATCAAGTCAAATTATGTTAACTTTGAAGTGGAGGGACAGTGAGATTGCATTTTCCTGTGCTATTTTGAATATGCCGTATACATTGCGATTAAGTTTATTTCAACGAAAATTTTAAACTTATTATAATATTTATTTTAAAATATACATAATTTTTATTAATATATAAAATTACGAATTTTAAATATTATTTCATAACTTGATTTATTATGAAAAAAGTCTTTAGGAAATAATTACAATAATAATAAATCTTATTTTTAAAATCTAAAACTCAAATCAAAATATAGATAACCTTTGTTAGAAATATTAATAATTTCTACTTAGTTAGCATCTCTAGAGTCATAGTTAAGTTCCTAATTTTCAATGTTTTAAATGTAAAATTCAAATTGACCTGTACATATATTATTTCCAAAAACTGATAACTTGTAAAGTGTGGGTATGAGCCTCAAGGCTCATAAGACAAAGATATGAAGTTAAAAATACCAAAACAAGAGAAAATCATGGACGTTAAGTGCACACACATAGTTCCAGCTCAATAGGTATATTGACTTGTTGACTGAACCTCCTTAGATGTGGTGGGGACCTAGCTGGATCCTAATCCTTTCCCTTCTTTGATTTTGATCCTTGATTTGGAGATGTAACTCATCCAAATCAAGTAAGATCTTATTTTTTCATCATCATGGTGCAGTAGCACTTTCGAGGTAATGAATTCATTTGAGAATATAGCTATATCGTATGCATGTATTGATTTCTTCTTTTGTGAGCGTTACTAGTGTTTCAGATTCATAAGGCAACTTCGTGTTACTAGTGTTTCAGATTCATAAAACGACTTCAAGTGAAATTTCTATATTTAATTTTTCCCTATAAATTTCCTATTGAGCCTCTCAGAATTTGTGTTCTATATTTTATGGAGTATACTCCTCAAATTGACCAGCAAAGGATTCCACCCTAAAGAAATCCCTTGAGCATCCTTGATAATTACATTAAGTTGCTCCCTGTCTGCAATCCGTTCATTCCGTTCATTGACGCAACATGTGGAGACAAGTGGTCTAGAGTAGACAAGTGGCTGAGAGTAGGAGACAAACTTGAGAGAGCCAACAAGGGTAATCCATAGAGTGTCAAGAGGAATGAGTAAAATACATATAAACCCACTCCACCTCCTAGCCATTCGTAGAGCGTTGGGAAAAGTAGAAACAACTTCCTATCTAGTTGGTGAGAATGTTTAGAGAGGGAACAATTTAGGCAGTTATTGGGTGATCCAAGTCCCCATTAAAACAATAACTAGACTTAAATTCAACTTTAATATCATTCGATCATGACTCCCACATTCTACAATCTCATGGTAAGGTAGGCATGATGTTGTTTTAGTTATGAACTACAATGCCAAGAGATGAAGAATAATTATCCACCTATGTTATTTAAGGGAGGGGAAGCATGGAAAGTCTCTTCCCATAATTTCTCAATCAGACAACTACCATGCCACCCCCCATCTATCACCTCATCTCATCACCTCATACAGAGATAAAAATATATATGTTTAATACATTAGATAATTATTAATTAATTTATTTCTCCATATATAATTTATTATAAAATAGATAATCAATAGTTTGTTAAAATGACCCCTTTTTTTATTTTTAGTTTAAAAAAAATCATTTCATCGCCATACATTTTTTGAATTCAAGAAAAGTTTATAATAATCACTTTAAAATTATGGATCACATTAACATTTAACATGATTGGATTTTTTTTGGTGTCTCATTTATATTTCAAACATTCTCTTACAAATCCAACTGCAATAAGAAATATATATGATCATATTATTAGATATTTAAAGAAAGAAAAAAACAAATTATAATAATATTTAAAGAAAGAAAAAACAAATTAATTTGCACTTATATTTGTATAAGAAAACAACATAATAAATCAAATAAATATATGCATTTGAAACTTAGAACTATAAGAAGAGAGAGAAAAGTTATACAAGCATAAGTCTTTTAACATTTAATATGTTTATATACCATTGTAACAGTAACATTATTAACTTTATTTGATAGACTTGAATTTAACATGGATATATATTTACATTGTTAGAATCGTGCTAGCTAAATTTTGATAATAAAACCTTTTCATTTATGAAATTAATAACTATATAAAAATAATAAAAATTGACATTAAATTTATTTTACAATAATTATTGTAAATTAATGTTCAATAATTCTAATTTTATCAAAACCATTTATCAAATATTTAATTTATATTAGTAACCATAGGGAAAAAATGAGAAAATATTCCATATTGGAATAATCTATCATAAATTAGATAGTTGCAGGGATATCTATCATTAATTACAAGCTCATTATAATTATTTAAGGGAAATCATGTCTCACTTTTTCCAAAGACGCATTTCCTAAATTAATATCTTTATAGGTATGTATGTCTATTTTAGAATAATGTTTCTATAATTTTATTTTAATTATAAATACTTATTAAATAGATGTTAAAGTTTTAACTTTCATACCATAGCAACAATAATATTTAAGGATAGAAAATTGAAATTTATATCGAAGAAGATACGCTTGTCAATGTTGAATTTTATTTCAATTCAATTTACATTTATGATAGTAAATATTTATGGTTTGTTATTACTTGATATTAGTTAATTTGTATATATTTAACTTATATATTAATTATTTTTTAAACTTATAATAATGATAAAAATAATTTATAATTCATTTAATAAATTTATAATTCATTTAATAGTCATAACCGCTAATAAAAGATAAGTGTTCAGATACTAAACTAAGTTAATGTCGGTAATGTCGGTAATACATTTCTCAAATTATATTTAAATAAGTTACTTTTATTACTAAATAGATACATTAGAATAATCCCTATAAATAAGTTACTTCGGTAATACATTTCTTAAATTATATTTAAATAATTACTTTTATTACTAAATAGATATATTAGAATTATCACTATAATATAAGTTCTTATTACTAAATAAATACATAAAAATAGTCACTACCATCAACACATGCATACTACTTTATATGGCCACATTTCTTCTCTGCAATCTACTTATACGGCTAGCTCTCTCCATTATAATTACTAAAATTATTTTATATATAAATTTCCAAAGACGGAACTGCACAGCTACAGAGGACCCTAATCCAAAAAATGCACGAATGACATTTTTAGGGAGTTGTCTATTTAATGCGACTTTTTGGAGTTCCGGTGCAACGGAATCCGGCGGAAGAAATGAGGGTAAATCTTGATTTTAAGCCAGTTTTTAAATGGTTTTTTTTGCACTATTTGGATTCATGCCCTGAACAACCCCTAGAGCGATTGATTGTGCAAAAACACTAGCTATCAAATTGGGTCCAATGGGAATTGCTGCCGGATTTTTGACCGGAAAAATCCGCCGGAAAGACTTTCAAAAAGTCGCGTTATAGACCACTGCATTATTTAGTGGCGGTTTTAAAATAACAGAGATAAACAATATTAAAATTGAATTTCGTAGCCCCTCAAAAGCACATTGAGACTCCATCAGAGTCATTCTTTTTAAAGAATGTCGAAGTTTTACAAAAGCAGAGGTAACTAATATTAAAAATCAAAAATAAATATAATTATAAGATAATGGTGGTGATGATTAAAATTAATAAGGTTTATTTGATCTTAAAAACTTAAGAGATAAACTAAAACTTTTTATTTATTTTATTTATATGATAAAAAAGAAGGGAGATGAGCATCTTGAGATCATTGTAGTTTTGTTGACATAACAAGTTAAGAAGGTTGGTAGTGTAGAAAATGTTTTGAAAATGAGAATGAATGTGAGTAAAGGTTGGGGAATCCAAGAGAAAGTATTTTTCACCTTCAACCCTCTTAATATCCCAAAAAGCACATATTCTTTCGTTCCAAGGTGATTTTACTTTGAAGCTCATGAGATTTAGTTCTTCTCTTTGCAATGTTCATTTTCTTCTTAGCACCTGTCAAGGAAGCAAAATAAAGTCAACAAGAGTGTCGCAGATCACCTCCTTATAAAACCTTGGCATTATTTTTCACTCTAACTCCTTATTATCCTACAACTTATCCTTAAATTTGGTAGTAGTAGTGTTTCTAATATTATCCTTATTCTCCAAAATGATATCCTCCTTTATCCCCCAACGATAGAGCTAGAACTGAGCATCCTTATGTCATCTTCGCTTCAGTAGGAGGTGGAGGTTTTGGCTAGAGTTGGAAGCAATATGGAGAAACATCTTGGATTCCACATTGTAAATCTTCTTCTTATACATCTAATACCTAAGCATAGCCATTATTTCAATAGGGGAAAAGATAGTTTCAGTTAAAAGAATAGGGTAGGGAGTATTTCCTTTAATCTTGAGGTTGTAAGTTATAAATTGCTTTTGGATCATCTCAATCTTCTTCCACAGTTTTCTAGATAAAATAACATCCATATAAAATAACACGGGTGACAAGAGTCTCAAAGAGGTACTTTGTTTTACTCCATACCCAAATATCTGTCAACTTACAATGGTTTTTAAGCTCATAATATGATTTCTAGGCTGATGCAGGAGGTTGACGAAATGATGTTATAATCAGGAAATAGACTAATGGTTAAATTTATAACCAATCAGCTTCTCTTAAACGGATTCTGTACGTGGCTTTCTCTTTCCTGAGGGTCCCACTTTTTAACTAATTACTGCCAGTTGCACTTAGCTTTTCCTTATAAGCGAGCACTTCGATCTGCACCATCGATTTCACCTTTCTAGATCCAATGGATATCACATCGTATTGTGTGCCAACTAGCCATTCGATCACCACCGTCGATTGACCCCGCTTGATACAACGATTGTCGCGCAATCTCGCACGGACTCTAGCATGGTCGTTATAAAATTAAGAGCACACGAGAAAAGTTGTTTTAGTGTGCTACATGTCAAGCATTAAGGCTAATCGTGTAGACTTGGAACAATACTACTTACCACTTTTTAAGCGCGCGAGATACCGCTTCTCACTCATCAAATACAACCTAGGTTCTTATTACTTAGCTTTAATAAAGGCACTTTAAGTAAGTTTTAGTGCTTTAGCCCCAATATTAACTTTAAACATGAATCAACAACGATTAACGATAAAACACATAAACGACTGTGATTTATAAATAAAACATTTAAACAAAGGAAAGTAATCGATGAAGTCTTTGAATGCCGATACACAGATATAAATGACATTTTACACAAGGATTAACATACAACACCACTCTTCATCCTTTATTCAATAAAATGTAAATTACAGAATATTGGCTCTCTCCCCCCTATTAAAATGGTTTCCTAACCTTTTTTCTATCTCAAACCTTATCTCTGTCACTCAAAATTCTCGCTTACAGACTCTGCTCTCAATCATCCAATCCCTATCATTACATTCTTTTTCTCTTTTATGGATCAAATCCTATCCTAACTACATGACAACTCAGTCCCTATTTTAATCAATCTAACAATTAAAGCTCTATTCTCAAGCTCTATTACACACCTATACTAAAAACTTATCTCTTAGTCTAAAAATAATACAATATTCCAATTATTACAATAATGAAGTAAAGATCATTTTCGAGAGGTCCAACCCTCTATACTAAAAGTGACTTTGACCACTCAGGTCAATGAAATTCATCTCATTTTATCCACAACATGTGAACATACAATCACATTGCTGGCTAAGTCTAGATGCTCCTGTGTCAGACTTCCGGGGAAGAAAATAACCATCCCTTAGACTTTCAGGGTTGATTCCATACTTTTGCAACTCTACTGCTGTTAACCAACTAGCATCCTCCACTGGATGTCCCTTCTATTTGACTAGATACTGAAAATAAACATGTCCTCTGGTTCTTTTGGATACTTTTTTCTCCAAAACAACTTCCACTTCTTTCTTTACCTTCTTTGGTATTTGTTCTTCCCAGTTTCAAGTTTGAATTTCATCTTCTGTAGGTTCCTTTTGTAGCTTTGTCTCTGTCTCTTTGTATGGATACAAATCTGCAACATTAAAAATAGGTGATATTCCAATTGCTTCTGGAAATTCAATTTCATATCCATTAGTTGAAAACTTCCTCACAATTTTGCATGGTCCTATCTTTTTCATCTTTATTTTATTGTAAGTCCCAACAAGAAATATTTCCTTTCTCAAGTATACCATCACTAGATCTCCCACTTGGAATTCCTTTTCTCTCCTCTTCATATTAGCTCTCTGTTTGTATTTTCCACTGCTTTCTCTTAATCTGTCTTTGACATATTCTTGTAGTCTCTGCATCTTCTCTACAAACTCTTCATCTTTTTCACTTCTGTTTACCTAAATTTCTAAGTTCATATACACCTCTTGGATTCATTCCAAAAACAATCTCAAATGGACTCATTCGAGTACTTTGGTTTGGAGTGTCATTATAATCAAACTCAGCTTGAGCAAGTGCTAAATCCCACTGCTTAGGATTGTTATACACTAAACTTCTCAATATGTTTCCCAAGATTTTGTTTACTACTTTGGTTTGTCCACCTGTTTGAGGGTGATATGCTGAACTAAAACTAAGGTTGGCACCTAGTTTCTTCCAAAGAGTTCTCCAGAAATGCCCAACAAACTGTTTATCCCTGTGAGACACAATACTTATAGGCAATCCATGTAAACTTACAACTTCTGGAAAAAAAAATTAGCAATATGTGTTGCATCACTAGTCTTTTTACATGCAATAAAATGTGCCATCTTGGAAAATCTATCTACTACAAATAAATGGAATCATTCCCTCTTTGAGTTCTAGGTAACCGTAAAACAAAATCCATACTAACTTCATCCCATGGTCTATCTAGTATTGGCAATGGCTGGTACAATACTATATTTTGGCTTCTCCCTTTAGCATGTTGAAATATCCTAAACTTCTCAACAAATCTCTTCACATCAGTTTGCATCCTTAACCAATAGTAAAAAGCATTTACCTGAGCAAAGGTTTTGTCTTGTCCAAAGTGACTAGATAAACCTCCACTGTGTTTCTCGTTGATTATGTTTTCCCTCATAGAACATTTGGGAATACATAATTTGTTACCTTTAAACAAAAAACCTCCTTGTATAAGATAATCTAAACAATAACTTCTATTATGAATTACGAGATTTTGTACAACTGCATAAATACCTTTGAACTCTGCATCATCATTATACATATCAACCATTTCTTCAAATCCTACAATACCAACTCTTAACTCTTGTATAATGAAATTTACCCTACTTAAAGCATCAACAACTTTATTCAACTTACCAGTGGTGTGGTTTATCACAAAAGTGAAACTCTATAAAAACTCTACCCACTTGCCATGTTTCTCGTTCAATTTTGGCTGGTTGTTTATGAACTGCAACGCATGATTGTCAGAATATAATACAAACTCCTTTGGTAGCAAATAATGTCTCAAATTTTTTAAAGCTTGCAGAATAGCATAGAACTCCTTATCATAAGAATAATACTTCTTCTTAGCTTCATTTAGTTTCTCACTAAAGTAAGCTATTGGTCTCTATTCATAACTCAAAACTGCTCCAATTGCAACTCCACTAGCATCAGTTTCAACTTGAAAAACTTTCTCAAAATCAAGTAAAGTTAAAATTGGTTTCTCTATGATTTTCTTCTTCAGCAACTTAGAATCTCTGTCTACTGCTTCTGTCCACTTGAATTGTTGATTAGTCTCTTTGATTGTCTCAATAATTGGTGCACAAATCTAACTAAAACCTTTTATAAATTTTCTATAAAAACTTGCAATACCATGAAATCTTTTTACCTCAAATATGTTTCTTGGAGTAGGCGAGTCCCACATTGCTTGGACTTTAGCTGGATCCATTTTCAAGCCTTCTTTAGAAACTAAAAATCCCAAATAGATTAATTCTTCTCTCATGAAACTACATTTCTTCAAATTTATCAGTAATTTCCCTTTCTGGAGAGTTTTTAAAACCAACTTAAGATGCTCCAGGTGTTCTTCTTTGCTTCTACTGAAAACTAAAATATCATAAAGGTAAATGATAACAAACCTTCTTTCATATTCCTTCAAGACTTCATTCATTAATCTCATGAATATGCTAGGTGCATTAGTGAGTCCAAAAGGTATCACTAACCACTCATACAAACCACTAATTGTTTTAAATGCAGTCTTCCATTCATCTCCTATCTCCTTCTCTAATTCTTATTTCATGATATCCTCTCTTCAAATATTTCTTAGTAAAATAATTTGACCCACTCAAGCAATCCATAAAATCATCTGTAAGTTGTAAAGGAAATCTATACCTGATAGTAATCTTGTTTATGGCTCTGGAATCTGTACACATACGCCATTCACCTCCTTTCTTTGGACTGAGTAAAATTGGTATAGCACATGGACTGAGACTCTCTCTGATCAATCCCTTATCCATCAGTTCTTGCACTTGTCTTCCAACTCCTGCATTCTCTTGAGGAGTTAATCTGTATGCTTCTTTGTTTGGCAAACTTGCTCCAGGTATTAGATCAATATGATCATTAATACTCCTAATTGGTGGTAACACATTTGGTAACTCATCCACAATAATATCAGCACAATAATTCAATAGAGTTTTGATTTCCTCAGGTAAATCATCTAAGTTTTTGGAAGTTAAAATTACCTTAGATCTCCTTATGACATCAAAATTCATTTCCTCACCTTTTCCAACTTCTTGCAACAACTCCTTTCCAATCATCAGCATAACACTATTTCCAGGTGCCTCTTTGCCCGCTTCATCCTTCAATGGCAGTAGTGTGTTTTTATTTCCATCCTTCTCCATAGTGCAATTATTTCTCTTTCCATCATGAATAGCTTTTTGATCAAACTGCCAAGGTCTTCCCATCAACACATGGCATACATCCACTGGCATTACATTACACAATACCACATCCTTACAAGTACCAATTTGTATCTCTACCTTGCATTCTTCTATCGCAATAAGTTGATGTCCTTTTTGCAGCCATGACACTTTGTAAGGAGTAGGGTGTTTTGTTTTCACTAATCCTATCTTATCCACCATTTCTGTAGAAACAAGGTTATTAGTGCTTCGACTATTAATTATCACTTTGCAACATTTTCCCTTGGACTTGCATGTAGTTCTAAATAAACTCTTTCTCTGAGTTGGTTCTCCTGTCTCTTTCTCTACCTTAAGAAATACCCTTTTCAACAATAAGGGTTCTCCTACTTCAGGTGACTCTTCCTTTTCTGCAATTTGAGGTTTTTCTTCATTTGCCTCAGCCACATTCACATTCCTCTGACTCGTTGCTTTATTATGAGGTTAGTCCCATGATCCATGTCCCCATTCTTCACATGTATATCACTGAATTTCTCTTCCTCGGCCCCTTACTTTGGGTACAAATCTTTCTCTATTAAAGTCTCCTCTTTATGGTCGTCTACTACTTGAACTTCCTACTTCACTCTGATGGTGCTGAAATCTTGGTCTAGTAGTTCGTCTACCTCTTGTTGAACTCTTTCCTCTGTTCCTTTGATTTTGTTTCCTCAACATCTTCTCTTATGCCTTCAAAGCTACTTGATAGGCATCTTCAATTGTCTTCGGACTTAGCAAGCTGATTTCATCATGTATGTCATACCTTAATCCATTGATATACATGGCTACCTTCTCTTCATCATCCTCTACATGTCCCACTCTAATGTTAAATTTGTAAAACTCTTATGTGTACTCTTTGACAATCATGCCTTTTTGTCTCAAGTTTTGCAATTGTCTAAGAAGATTTAACTGATAATCTTTTGGCATAAATTTGGCTTTCAATTTACTTACCATTTTATCCCATTGTTTGATCTTGGGCTCCCCTTTTCTTGCTCTAGATGTTTGTAATTCATCCCACCAAATAGCTGCATGACCCTTCAATCTGGTAACTGCAAATTTCACCTTCTTTTTGTCATCAACCTCCTCCTCATACTCAAAATACTTGTCTAATGAACTTATCTAGTCCATTAACTCTTCTACATTAACATTCTCATAGTACAAAGGTATTTCCATCTTTGGTCTTCCACTTGATTTGGCCAACATCTTGATAACTTTGGCAGCTTCACTTTCAACCTCTTCTTCCTCCTCAGAAGATTCTTCTATCACACTGGCATCTCATTCATCAGTTTCTCTCCTCTAAGCAGTCTTCGTTGTCTCCATCCTTGTACGTAGAATCCGGATCTCATCTAGTAGAACTGCATTCACTACAAGTCTCCCTCGACCTATGCCAGCTCCTCTCCTCGGTGGCATGTTTGCTGTAGCAAAACTCAATCTTTGGGCTCTGATACCAAAATGACTCAGGAGGTTGACGAAATGAGGTTATAATTAGGAAATAGAATAATGGTTAACTTTATAACCAATCAGCTTCTCTTAAATGGATTCTGTACATGGCTTTCTTTTTCTGGAGGGTCCTGCTTTTTAACTAATTACCACTGATCCCACTTAATTGTTCCTTATAAGAGAGCGCTTCTATATGCACCATTGATTTCACCTTTCGAGATCCAACGGCTATCGAATCGTATTGTGTGCCAACTAGACGTTCGATCACCACCATCAACTGACCCCGCTTTATCCAATGATCGCTGCACAATTTCGAGTGGACTCTAGCACAGTGGTTATCAAATTGAGAGCACATGAGAAAAGTTGTTTTGGAGTGCTACGTGTCAAGTGCTAAGGCTAATCATCCGAACTCGGAACAATACTACTTACCACTTTTTAAGCATGCGAGATACCACTTCCCGCTCATCAAATACAACCCACATGCTTATTACTTAACTTTAAGAAAGGCGCTTTAAGTAAGGTTTAGTGCTTTAGCCCCAATATTAACCTTAAACACGAATCGACAACTATTAACGATAAAACACATAAATGACTGTGATTTATAAATAAAACATTTAAACACAGGAAAATACCCGATGAAGTCTTTGAACACCGATACATAGATATAAATGACCTTTTACACCAGGATTAACGCGCAACACCACTCTTCATCCTTTATTCAATAAAATGTCAATTACAGAGTCTTGGTCTTCTCGACCCAATTACAATGGTTTCTAGACCTCTGTTCTATCTCAAACCCTATCTCTGTCACTCAAAACACTCACTTACACGCTCTGCTCTCAATCATCCAATCCCTATCATTACATTCTTTTTCTCTTTTATGAATCGAATCCTATTCTAACTACATAACAACTTGAACACTATTTTAATCAATCTAACAAATAAATCTGTATTCTCAAGCTCTGTTACACACCTATACTAACAACTTATCTCTTAGTCTAAAAATAATACAATATTCCAATTATTACAATAATGAAGTAAAGATCATTTTCAAGAGCTCCAACCCTCTCTACTAATACTGATTTTGACCACTCACGTCAATAAAATTAATCTCATTTTAACCATAAATTGTGAACATAGAATCATATTGCTGGCTATGTCCAAATGCTTCTGCATCATAACCTCCTATGCTATTATTATCAATGCTATAATTCCACCTAAGTATTTGTGAGGAAACCTTCTCCAAGTAATTGTTAGTATAAATGAAATTATCATAGTTGATCTTTTTGGATTTAATTATGATGACTTTAGTCTTGTCGGTATTGACATTCATACCCATCTTGGAGCAATAATCATGGAGGATTATAAGATGCTTATTGAGATCATTAGGGCTTTTGGCTAGAAGAATGATATCCCTCAACATAAAGGAGAAAATAAATGACCATATTACCGAGCTTGGGGTCTTCGCATCCTAAAAATTATAAACACTCTTCTATCTTATCAATGTAAATGCCAAAAATGATAGAGGATTGGGGACATCCTTGCTTAACTCCGATATTGCATTTAATCTCATCAGGCCAACCCTCGTGGTCTTAAGCTTGGAAATAACATTCTAATATAACCTAGCAGTCGTGATTCTCAACTCGAGAGGAACCTTTATCTCTTCTTGCCATAACTTTTCTTGAGGAATTGTGTCAAAAGCTTTGCTTAAGACAACAAAGAAACAAAATCAGTTTTACTATTGCGAGACTCTTGGACAATGGTCCTAAGAGTGATAAGGTGCTCAATAGTTGAGTGATGCCTCCTAAAACTACTTTTCTCTTTACCTTTTTTACCATGGTTTTTGAAAATGAACCCATAGAGTTTGGCTAAAATGTGGCTAATCATGATAGGACTATAGTTGGAGGGAACATTTTTATCTCCACTTCTAAAGATAGGTGTAATAATGCTTTGAGACCATGGCTTAGGCAATTCATGTTCACCACAAAATTAAGGAATTTGTGTATATGCGAGATAAGAATAGCTCTTCCCATCTTGAAAATTTCAGCACAATATCCTTCAATATGCGTAGCTTTCCCAATATTTGGGTGCTTAATCCCAAACTCACCTCTTCCGAAAAAAATATCTTCCTTCATACGAGTGTTTACTATATTATCCATGGTGTTCAAAGAGCCATAAATATTCTTAAGGTACATAACACATTCCTTTAAGGGGATCAAATTAATAAATTACACTTTTATGTTTTTCAATTATTACTATATTTTAAAAAACATGTCAATATTAACTCCACATATTGAAATTTTTTATTTTTGATCTACATTTAATTTTTAAAGTATTATTAATAATTTAAATCCAAGATATTAATTATATTAAGAGTTTAAACAAATTATTATTGTAAATTGAATATTTTTATTTTTAATTACTTTATCTCCTATTAAATTTGTTATAAAATTATATTAATTTATATATATATTGAAATATTTTATTTATGGTTGAAACTAAAGGATTTTTACATCTCCTTCACATTGGATTGTAATATCAACTAATCTAGCAAGAATGGTTATATAAAAAATTTTGTTTGCTCAGTTGTGTGAGATTTTTTTTTGTTTTACTAAGTTGTGTTAGTCTTGAGATGGTCTGCCACAGAAGAGCATCTAAGTGCTTTAGAAGTACATCCGTCACAGTCTATTCTACACCCCTAGGCAACACCGTAACATAATTAAAACTAACTCCAGCACGCAATGCACTTTAGATTTAGAGTCTAAATTAAGTTTAGAAAGCATAATTACCTCACATTGAGTTCATTGTAATCAATAAAATTTGTATGATTACAAAAGAGCCTAGAGTTGTAAATGGTGATGCTTAAGTGAGAAGTTTTAAAAATACTAATTTTTTAGTGTGTTTTATTATAAAAACTATTCTAAACCATAATTACCAGATTCGAATTCGAAAAGAATTCAATTCTATAAAATCCAATAAAAAAATCAAAAATCAATATTTTATAATACTTAATTTTTAAAAGTTTAAATAAACCATCATTTTGATGATGATGATGATGATGGTTAACGTCCGCTGAGACCAAATAATGATCTATCGGACCTAAAGACAAATTATATTTATTTTGATTTAAGATTTTATTCCTATGCTCAAAAAGCTTGGAGAGAAGCCTCCCGAGTTCACTATTAATTT
>APFE031319542.1:0-13052 GCA_000404065.3 Pinus taeda | reverse complement strand
ATAATTATTTCATAACTTGATTTATTACTGGAAAAAAGCCTTTAGGGAAATCAGATTAACAATAATACATCAAATTCTTAATTTTTAAAATCTAAAACTCAAATCAAAATATAGATAACCTTTGTTAGAAATATTAATAATTTCTACTTAGTTAGCATCTCTAGAGTCATAGTCAAGTTCCTAATTTTCAATGTTTCAAATGTAAAATTCAAATTGACCTGTACATATATTATTTCCAAAAACTGATAACTTGTAAAGTGTGGGTATGAGCCTCGAGGCTCATAAGACAAAGATATGAAGTTAAAAATACCAAAACAAGAGAAAATCATGGACGTTAAGTGCACACACATAGTTCCAGCTCAATAGGTATATTGACTTGTTGACTGAACCTCCTTAGATGTGGTGGGGACCTAGCTGGATCCTAATCCTTTCCCTTCTGTGATTTTGATCCTTGATTTGAAGATGTAACTCATCCAAATCAAGTAAGATCTTATTTTTTCATCATCATGGTGCAGTAGCACTTTCGAGGTAATGAATTCATTTGAGAATATAGCTATATCGTATGCATGTATTGATTTCTTCTTTTGTGAGCGTTATTAGTGTTTCAGATTCATAAGGCAACTTCGTGTTACTAGTGTTTCAGATTCATAAAACGACTTCAAGTGAAATTTCTATATTTAATTTTTCCCTATAAATTTCCTATTGAGCCTCTCAGAATTTGTGTTCTATATTTTATGGAGTATACTCCTCAAATTGACCAGCAAAGGATTCCACCCTAAAGAAATCCCTTTGAGCATCCTTGATAATTACATTAAGTTGCTCCCTGTCTGCAATCCGTTCATTCCGTTCATTGACGCAACATGTGGAGACAAGTGGTCTAGAGTAGACAAGTGGCTAAGAGTAGGAGACAAACTTGAGAGAGCCAACAAGGGTAATCCATAGAGTGTGAAGAGGAATGAGTAAAATACATATAAACCCACTCCACCTCCTAGCCATTCGTAGAGCGTTGGGAAAAGTAGAAACAGCTTCCTATCTAGTTGGTGACAATGTTTAGAGAGGGAACAATTTAGGCAGTTATTGGGTGATCCAAGTCCCCATTAAAACAATAACTAGACTTAAATTCAACTTTAATATCATTCGATCATGACTCCCACATTCTACAATCTCATGGTAAGGTAGGCATGATGTTGTTTTAGTTATGAACTACAATGCCAAGAGATGAAGAATAATTATCCACCTATGTTATTTAAGGGAGGGGAAGCATGGAAAGTCTCTTCCCATAATTTCTCAATCAGACAACTACCATGCCACCCCCCATCTATCACCTCATCTCATCACCTCATACAGAGATAAAAATATATATGTTTAATAAATTAGATAAATTATTAATTTTATTTTCTTCAATATAAATAATTATTATAAAATAGATAATCAATAGTTTGTTAAAATGACCCCTTTTTTTATTTTTAGTTTAAAAAAAATCATTTCATCGCCATACATTTTTTGAATTCAAGAAAAGTTTATAATAATCACTTTAAAATTATGGATCACATTAACATTTAACATGATTGGATTTTTTTTGGTGTCTCATTTATATTTCAAACATTCTCTTACAAATCCAACTGCAATAAGAAATATATATGATCATATTATTAGATATTTAAAGAAAGAAAAAAACAAATTATAATAATATTTAAAGAAAGAAAAAACAAATTAATTTGCACTTATATTTGTATAAGAAAACAACATAATAAATCAAATAAATATATGCATTTGAAACTTAGAACTATAAGAAGAGAGAGAAAAGTTATACAAGCATAAGTCTTTTAACATTTAATATGTTTATATACCATTGTAACAGTAACATTATTAACTTTATTTGATAGACTTGAATTTAACATGGATATATATTTACATTGTTAGAATCGTGCTAGCTAAATTTTGATAATAAAACCTTTTTCATTTTATAAAATTAATAACTTATATATAAAAATAATAAAAATTGACATTAAATTTATTTTACAATAATTATTGTAAATTAATGTTCAATAATTCTAATTTTATCAAAACCATTTATCAAATATTTAATTTATATTAGTAACCATAGGGAAAAAATGAGAAAATATTCCATATTGGAATAATCTATCATAAATTAGATAGTTGCAGGGATATCTATCATTAATTACAAGCTCATTATAATTATTTAAGGGAAATCATGTCTCACTTTTTCCAAAGACGCATTTCCTAAATTAATATCTTTATAGGTATGTATGTCTATTTTAGAATAATGTTTCTATAATTTTATTTTAATTATAAATACTTATTAAATAGATGTTAAAGTTTTAACTTTCATACCATAGCAACAATAATATTTAAGGATAGAAAATTGAAATTTATATCGAAGAAGATACGCTTGTCAATGTTGAATTTTATTTCAATTCAATTTACATTTATGATAGTAAATATTTATGGTTTGTTATTACTTGATATTAGTTAATTTGTATATATTTAACTTATATATTAATTATTTATAACTAATAATATGATTAAAAATTTATAATTCATTTAATAAATTTATAATTCATTTAATAGTCATAACCGCTAATAAAAGATAAGTGTTCAGATACTAAACTAAGTTAATGTCGGTAATGTCGGTAATACATTTCTCAAATTATATTTAAATAAGTTACTTTTATTACTAAATAGATACATTAGAATAATCCCTATAAATAAGTTACTTCGGTAATACATTTCTTAAATTATATTTAAATAATTACTTTTATTACTAAATAGATTACATGAATTAATCATAATAAATAAGTTACTTTTATTACTAAATAAATACATAAAAATAGTCACTACCATCAACACATGCATACTACTTTATATGGCCACATTTCTTCTCTGCAATCTACTTATACGGCTAGCTCTCTCCATTATAATTACTAAAATTATTTTATATATAAATTTCCAAAGACGGAACTGCACAGCTACAGAGGACCCTAATCCAAAAAATGCACCGAATGCACATTATTTAGTGGCGGTTTTAAAATAATAGAGATAAACAATATTAAAATTGAATTTCGTAGCCCCTCGAAAGCACATTGAGACTCCATCAGAGTCATTCTTTTTAAAGAATGTCGAAGTTTTACAATCAGCAGAGGTAACTAATATTAAAAATCAAAAATAAATATAATTATAAGATAATGGTGGCGATGATTAAAATTAATAAGGTCTATTTGATCTTAAAAACTTAAGAGATAAACTAAAACTTTTTATTTATTTTATTTATATGATAAAAAAGAAGGGAGATGAGCATCTTGAGATCATTGTAGTTTTGTTGACATAACAAGTTAAGAAGGTTGGTAGTGTAGAAAATGTTTTGAAAATGAGAATGAATGTGAGTAAAGGTTGGGGAATCCAAGAGAAAGTATTTTTCACCTTCAACCCTCTTAATATCCCAAAAAGCACATATTCTTTCGTTCCAAGGTGATTTTACTTTGAAGCTCATGAGATTTAGTTCTTCTCTTTGCAATGTTCATTTTCTTCTTAGCACCTGTCAAGGAAGCAAAATAAAGTCAACAAGAGTGTCGCTGATCACCTCCTTATAAAATCTTAGCATTATTTTTCACTCTAACTCCTTATTATCCTACAACTTATCCTTAAATTTGGTAGTAGTAGTGTTTCTAATATTATCCTTATTCTCCAAAATGATATCCTCCTTTATCCCCCAACGATAGAGCTAGAACTGAGCATCCTTATGTCATCTTCGCTTCAGTAGGAGGTGGAGGTTTTGGCTAGAGTTGGAAGCAATATGGAGAAACATCTTGGATTCCACATTGTAAATCTTCTTCTTATACATCTAATACCTAAGCATAGCCATTATTTCAATAGGGGAAAAGATAGTTTCAGTTAAAAGAATAGGGTAGGGAGTATTTCCTTTAATCTTGAGGTTGTAAGTTATAAATTGCTTTTGGATCATCTCAATCTTCTTCCACAGTTTTCTAGATAAAATAACATCCATATAAAATAACACGGGTGACAAGAGTCTCAAAGAGGTACTTTGTTTTACTCCATACCCAAATATCTGTCAACTTACAATGGTTTTTAAGCTCATAATAAGATTTCTAAGTTGATGCAGGAGGTTGACGAAATGATGTTATAATCAGGAAATAGACTAATGGTTAAATTTATAACCAATCAGCTTCTCTTAAACGGATTCTGTACGTGGCTTTCTTTTTCCTGAGGGTCCCACTTTTTAACTAATTACTGCCAGTTGCACTTAGCTTTTCCTTATAAGCGAGCACTTCGATCTGCACCATCGATTTCACCTTTCTAGATCCAATGGATATCACGTCGTATTGTGTGCCAACTAGCCATTCGATCACCACCGTCGATTGACCCCGCTTGATACAACGATTGTCGCGCAATCTCGCGCGGACTCTAGCATGGTCGTTATAAAATTAAGAGCACACGAGAAAAGTTGTTTTAGTGTGCTACATGTCAAGCATTAAGGCTAATCGTGTAGACTTGGAACAATACTACTTACCACTTTTTAAGCGCGCGAGATACCGCTTCTCACTCATCAAATACAACCTAGGTTCTTATTACTTAGCTTTAATAAAGGCACTTTAAGTAAGTTTTAGTGCTTTAGCCCCAATATTAACTTTAAACATGAATCAACAACGATTAACGATAAAACACATAAACGACTGTGATTTATAAATAAAACATTTAAATAGAGGAAAGTAACCGATGAAGTCTTTGAACGCCGATACACAGATATAAATGACATTTTACACAAGGATTAACATACAACACCACTCTTCATCCTTTATTCAATAAAATGTAAATTACAGAATATTGGCTCTCTCCCCCCTATTAAAATGGTTTACTAACCTTTTTTCTATCTCAAACCTTATCTCTGTCACTCAAAATTCTCGCTTACAGACTCTGCTCTCAATCATCCAATCCCTATCATTACATTCTTTTTCTCTTTTATGGATCAAATCCTATCCTAACTACATGACAACTCAGTCCCTATTTTAATCAATCTAACAATTAAAGCTCTATTCTCAAGCTCTATTACACACCTATACTAAAAACTTATCTCTTAGTCTAAAAATAATACAATATTCCAATTATTACAATAATGAAGTAAAGATTATTTTCGAGAGGTCCAGCCCTCTATACTAAAAGTGACTTTGACCACTCAGGTCAATGAAATTCATCTCATTTTATCCACAACATGTGAACATACAATCACATTGCTGGCTAAGTCTAGATGCTCCTGCGTCGGACTTCCGGGGAAGAAAATAACCATCCCTTAGACTTTCAGGGTTTACTCCATACTTTTGCAACTCTACTGCTGTTAACCAACTAGCATCCTCCACTGGATGTCCCTTCTATTTGACTAGATACTGAAAATAAACCTGTCCTCTGGTTCTTTTGGATACTTTTTTCTCCAAAACAACTTCCACTTCTTTCTTTACCTTCTTTGGTATTTGTTCTTCCCAGTTTCAAGTTTGAATTTCATCTTCTGTAGGTTCCTTTTGTAGCTTTGTCTCTGTCTCTTTGTATGGATACAAATCTGCAACATTAAAAATAGGTGATATTCCAATTGCTTCTGGCAATTCAATTTCATATCCATTAGTTGAAAACTTCCTCACAATTTTGCATGGTCCTATCTTTTTCATCTTTATTTTATTGTAAGTCCCAACAAGAAATCTTTCCTTTCTCAAGTATACCATCACTAGATCTCCCACTTGGAATTCCTTTTCTCTCCTCTTCATATTAGCTCTCTGTTTGTATTTTCCACTGCTTTCTCTTAATCTGTCTTTGACATATTCTTGTAGTCTCTGCATCTTCTCTACAAACTCTTCATCTTTTTCACTTCTGTTTACCTAAATTTCTAAGTTCATATACACCTCTTGGATTCATTCCAAAAACAATCTCAAATGGACTCATTCGAGTACTTTGGTTTGGAGTGTCATTATAATCAAACTCAGCTTGAGCAAGTGCTAAATCCCACTGCTTAGGATTGTTATACACTAAACTTCTCAATATGTTTCCCAAGATTTTGTTTACTACTTTGGTTTGTCCACCTGTTTGAGGGTGATATGCTGAACTAAAACTAAGGTTGGCACCTAGTTTCTTCCAAAGAGTTCTCCAGAAATGCCCAACAAACTGTTTATCCCTGTGAGACACAATACTTATAGGCAATCCATGTAAACTTACAACTTCTGGAAAAAAAAATTAGCAATATGTGTTGCATCACTAGTCTTTTTACATGCAATAAAATGTGCCATCTTGGAAAATCTATCTACTACAAATAAATGGAATCATTCCCTCTTTGAGTTCTAGGTAACCGTAAAACAAAATCCATACTAACTTCATCCCATGGTCTATCTAGTATTGGCAATGGCTGGTACAATACTATATTTTGGCTTCTCCCTTTAGCATGTTGAAATATCCTAAACTTCTCAACAAATCTCTTCACATCAGTTTGCATCCTTAACCAATAGTAAAAAGCATTTACCTGAGCAAAGGTTTTGTCTTGTCCAAAGTGACTAGATAAACCTCCACTGTGTTTCTCGTTGATTATGTTTTCCCTCATAGAACATTTGGGAATACATAATTTGTTACCTTTAAACAAAAAACCTCCTTGTATAAGATAATCTAAACAATAACTTCTATTATGAATTACGAGATTTTGTACAACTGCATAAATACCTTTGAACTCTGCATCATCATTATACATATCAACCATTTCTTCAAATCCTACAATACCAACTCTTAACTCTTGTATAATGAAATTTACCCTACTTAAAGCATCAACAACTTTATTCAACTTACCAGTGGTGTGGTTTATCACAAAAGTGAAACTCTATAAAAACTCTACCCACTTGCCATGTTTCTCGTTCAATTTTGGCTGGTTGTTTATGAACTGCAACGCATGATTGTCAGAATATAATACAAACTCCTTTGGTAGCAAATAATGTCTCAAATTTTTTAAAGCTTGCAGAATAGCATAGAACTCCTTATCATAAGAATAATACTTCTTCTTAGCTTCATTTAGTTTCTCACTAAAGTAAGCTATTGGTCTCTATTCATAACTCAAAACTGCTCCAATTGCAACTCCACTAGCATCAGTTTCAACTTGAAAAACTTTCTCAAAATCAAGTAAAGTTAAAATTGGTTTCTCTATGATTTTCTTCTTCAGCAACTTAGAATCTCTGTCTACTGCTTCTGTCCACTTGAATTGTTGATTAGTCTCTTTGATTGTCTCAATAATTGGTGCACAAATCTAACTAAAACCTTTTATAAATTTTCTATAAAAACTTGCAATACCATGAAATCTTTTTACCTCAAATATGTTTCTTGGAGTAGGCGAGTCCCACATTGCTTGGACTTTAGCTGGATCCATTTTCAAGCCTTCTTTAGAAACTAAAAATCCCAAATAGATTAATTCTTCTCTCATGAAACTACATTTCTTCAAATTTATCAGTAATTTCCCTTTCTGGAGAGTTTTTAAAACCAACTTAAGATGCTCCAGGTGTTCTTCTTTGCTTCTACTGAAAACTAAAATATCATAAAGGTAAATGATAACAAACCTTCTTTCATATTCCTTCAAGACTTCATTCATTAATCTCATGAATATGCTAGGTGCATTAGTGAGTCCAAAAGGTATCACTAACCACTCATACAAACCACTAATTGTTTTAAATGCAGTCTTCCATTCATCTCCTATCTCCTTCTCTAATTCTTATTTCATGATATCCTCTCTTCAAATATTTCTTAGTAAAATAATTTGACCCACTCAAGCAATCCATAAAATCATCTGTAAGTTGTAAAGGAAATCTATACCTGATAGTAATCTTGTTTATGGCTCTGGAATCTGTACACATACGCCATTCACCTCCTTTCTTTGGACTGAGTAAAATTGGTATAGCACATGGACTGAGACTCTCTCTGATCAATCCCTTATCCATCAGTTCTTGCACTTGTCTTCCAACTCCTGCATTCTCTTGAGGAGTTAATCTGTATGCTTCTTTGTTTGGCAAACTTGCTCCAGGTATTAGATCAATATGATCATTAATACTCCTAATTGGTGGTAACACATTTGGTAACTCATCCACAATAATATCAGCACAATAATTCAATAGAGTTTTGATTTCCTCAGGTAAATCATCTAAGTTTTTGGAAGTTAAAATTACCTTAGATCTCCTTATGACATCAAAATTCATTTCCTCACCTTTTCCAACTTCTTGCAACAACTCCTTTCCAATCATCAGCATAACACTATTTCCAGGTGCCTCTTTGCCCGCTTCATCCTTCAATGGCAGTAGTGTGTTTTTATTTCCATCCTTCTCCATAGTGCAATTATTTCTCTTTCCATCATGAATAGCTTTTTGATCAAACTGCCAAGGTCTTCCCATCAACACATGGCATACATCCACTGGCATTACATTACACAATACCACATCCTTACAAGTACCAATTTGTATCTCTACCTTGCATTCTTCTATCGCAATAAGTTGATGTCCTTTTTGCAGCCATGACACTTTGTAAGGAGTAGGGTGTTTTGTTTTCACTAATCCTATCTTATCCACCATTTCTGTAGAAACAAGGTTATTAGTGCTTCGACTATTAATTATCACTTTGCAACATTTTCCCTTGGACTTGCATGTAGTTCTAAATAAACTCTTTCTCTGAGTTGGTTCTCCTGTCTCTTTCTCTACCTTAAGAAATACCCTTTTCAACAATAAGGGTTCTCCTACTTCAGGTGACTCTTCCTTTTCTGCAATTTGAGGTTTTTCTTCATTTGCCTCAGCCACATTCACATTCCTCTGACTCGTTGCTTTATTATGAGGTTAGTCCCATGATCCATGTCCCCATTCTTCACATGTATATCACTGAATTTCTCTTCCTCGGCCCCTTACTTTGGGTACAAATCTTTCTCTATTAAAGTCTCCTCTTTATGGTCGTCTACTACTTGAACTTCCTACTTCACTCTGATGGTGCTGAAATCTTGGTCTAGTAGTTCGTCTACCTCTTGTTGAACTCTTTCCTCTGTTCCTTTGATTTTGTTTCCTCAACATCTTCTCTTATGCCTTCAAAGCTACTTGATAGGCATCTTCAATTGTCTTCGGACTTAGCAAGCTGATTTCATCATGTATGTCATACCTTAATCCATTGATATACATGGCTACCTTCTCTTCATCATCCTCTACATGTCCCACTCTAATGTTAAATTTGTAAAACTCTTATGTGTACTCTTTGACAATCATGCCTTTTTGTCTCAAGTTTTGCAATTGTCTAAGAAGATTTAACTGATAATCTTTTGGCATAAATTTGGCTTTCAATTTACTTACCATTTTATCCCATTGTTTGATCTTGGGCTCCCCTTTTCTTGCTCTAGATGTTTGTAATTCATCCCACCAAATAGCTGCATGACCCTTCAATCTGGTAACTGCAAATTTCACCTTCTTTTTGTCATCAACCTCCTCCTCATACTCAAAATACTTGTCTAATGAACTTATCTAGTCCATTAACTCTTCTACATTAACATTCTCATAGTACAAAGGTATTTCCATCTTTGGTCTTCCACTTGATTTGGCCAACATCTTGATAACTTTGGCAGCTTCACTTTCAACCTCTTCTTCCTCCTCAGAAGATTCTTCTATCACACTGGCATCTCATTCATCAGTTTCTCTCCTCTAAGCAGTCTTCGTTGTCTCCATCCTTGTACGTAGAATCCGGATCTCATCTAGTAGAACTGCATTCACTACAAGTCTCCCTCGACCTATGCCAGCTCCTCTCCTCGGTGGCATGTTTGCTGTAGCAAAACTCAATCTTTGGGCTCTGATACCAAAATGACTCAGGAGGTTGACGAAATGAGGTTATAATTAGGAAATAGAATAATGGTTAACTTTATAACCAATCAGCTTCTCTTAAATGGATTCTGTACATGGCTTTCTTTTTCTGGAGGGTCCTGCTTTTTAACTAATTACCACTGATCCCACTTAATTGTTCCTTATAAGAGAGCGCTTCTATATGCACCATTGATTTCACCTTTCGAGATCCAACGGCTATCGAATCGTATTGTGTGCCAACTAGACGTTCGATCACCACCATCAACTGACCCCGCTTTATCCAATGATCGCTGCACAATTTCGAGTGGACTCTAGTACAGTGGTTATCAAATTGAGAGCACATGAGAAAAGTTGTTTTGGAGTGCTACGTGTCAAGTGCTAAGGCTAATCATCCGAACTCGGAACAATACTACTTACCACTTTTTAAGCATGCGAGATACCACTTCCCGCTCATCAAATACAACCCACATGCTTATTACTTAACTTTAAGAAAGGCGCTTTAAGTAAGGTTTAGTTCTTTAGCCCCAATATTAACCTTAAACACGAATCGACAACTATTAACGATAAAACACATAAACGACTATGATTTATAAATAAAACATTTAAACACAGGAAAATACCCGATGAAGTCTTTGAACACCGATACATAGATATAAATGACCTTTTACACCAGGATTAACGCGCAACACCACTCTTCATCCTTTATTCAATAAAATGTCAATTACAGAGTCTTGGTCTTCTCGACCCAATTACAATGGTTTCTAGACCTCTGTTCTATCTCAAACCCTATCTCTGTCACTCAAAACACTCACTTACACGCTCTGCTCTCAATCATCCAATCCCTATCATTACATTCTTTTTCTCTTTTATGAATCGAATCCTATTCTAACTACATAACAACTTGAACACTATTTTAATCAATCTAACAAATAAATCTGTATTCTCAAGCTCTGTTACACACCTATACTAACAACTTATCTCTTAGTCTAAAAATAATACAATATTCCAATTATTACAATAATGAAGTAAAGATCATTTTCAAGAGCTCCAACCCTCTCTACTAATACTGATTTTGACCACTCACGTCAATAAAATTAATCTCATTTTAACCATAAATTGTGAACATAGAATCATATTGCTGGCTATGTCCAAATGCTTCTGCATCATAACCTCCTATGCTATTATTATCAATGCTATAATTCCACCTAAGTATTTGTGAGGAAACCTTCTCCAAGTAATTGTTAGTATAAATGAAATTATCATAGTTGATCTTTTTGGATTTAATTATGATGACTTTAGTCTTGTCGGTATTGACATTCATACCCATCTTGGAGCAATAATCATGGAGGATTATAAGATGCTTATTGAGATCATTAGGGCTTTTGGCTAGAAGAATGATATCCCTCAACATAAAGGAGAAAATAAATGACCATATTACCGAGCTTGGGGTCTTCGCATCCTAAAAATTATAAACACTCTTCTATCTTATCAATGTAAATGCCAAAAATGATAGAGGATTGGGGACATCCTTGCTTAACTCCGATATTGCATTTAATCTCATCAGGCCAACCCTCGTGGTCTTAAGCTTGGAAATAACATTCTAATATAACCTAGCAGTCGTGATTCTCAACTCGAGAGGAACCTTTATCTCTTCTTGCCATAACTTTTCTTGAGGAATTGTGTCAAAAGCTTTGCTTAAGACAACAAAGAAACAAAATCAGTTTTACTATTGCGAGACTCTTGGACAATGGTCCTAAGAGTGATAAGGTGCTCAATAGTTGAGTGATGCCTCCTAAAACTACTTTTCTCTTTACCTTTTTTACCATGGTTTTTGAAAATGAACCCATAGAGTTTGGCTAAAATGTGGCTAATCATGATAGGACTATAGTTGGAGGGAACATTTTTATCTCCACTTCTAAAGATAGGTGTAATAATGCTTTGAGACCATGGCTTAGGCAATTCATGTTCACCACAAAATTAAGGAATTTGTGTATATGCGAGATAAGAATAGCTCTTCCCATCTTGAAAATTTCAGCACAATATCCTTCAATATGCGTAGCTTTCCCAATATTTGGGTGCTTAATCCCAAACTCACCTCTTCCGAAAAAAATATCTTCCTTCATACGAGTGTTTACTATATTATCCATGGTGTTCAAAGAGCCATAAATATTCTTAAGGTACATAACACATTCCTTTAAGGGGATCAAATTAATAAATTACACTTTTATGTTTTTCAATTATTACTATATTTTAAAAAACATGTCAATATTAACTCCACATATTGAAATTTTTTATTTTTGATCTACATTTAATTTTTAAAGTATTATTAATAATTTAAATCCAAGATATTAATTATATTAAGAGTTTAAACAAATTATTATTGTAAATTGAATATTTTTATTTTTAATTACTTTATCTCCTATTAAATTTGTTATAAAATTATATTAATTTATATATATATTGAAATATTTTATTTATGGTTGAAACTAAAGGATTTTTACATCTCCTTCACATTGGATTGTAATATCAACTAATCTAGCAAGAATGGTTATATAAAAAATTTTGTTTGCTCAGTTGTGTGAGATTTTTTTTTGTTTTACTAAGTTGTGTTAGTCTTGAGATGGTCTGCCACAGAAGAGCATCTAAGTGCTTTAGAAGTACATCCGTCACAGTCTATTCTACACCCCTAGGCAACACCGTAACATAATTAAAACTAACTCCAGCACGCAATGCACTTTAGATTTAGAGTCTAAATTAAGTTTAGAAAGCATAATTACCTCACATTGAGTTCATTGTAATCAATAAAATTTGTATGATTACAAAAGAGCCTAGAGTTGTAAATGGTGATGCTTAAGTGAGAAGTTTTAAAAATACTAATTTTTTAGTGTGTTTTATTATAAAAACTATTCTAAACCATAATTACCAGATTCGAATTCGAAAAGAATTCAATTCTATAAAATCCAATAAAAAAATCAAAAATCAATATTTTATAATACTTAATTTTTAAAAGTTTAAATAAACCATCATTTTGATGATGATGATGATGATGGTTAACGTCCGCTGAGACCAAATAATGATCTATCGGACCTAAAGACAAATTATATTTATTTTGATTTAAGATTTTATTCCTATGCTCAAAAAGCTTGGAGAGAAGCCTCCCGAGTTCACTATTAATTT
>APFE031319534.1:20471-49503 GCA_000404065.3 Pinus taeda | reverse complement strand
ACTCAATATGTTAATTTTATTTAACCTAATTTTTTTATAAATCTAAAATAATAAAATATATAGTATTTTTAAAATCTTGAAGTAACCATAACCTAAATCTATCTAAAGAAATAAAACTTAAATAGTTTCAATTGGAAGACATGAAGTGCTCTATGTAGCTATGATATTGGTAGCTAGTACATTTATATTTTGGAAATTTTTATATAATATTTCCATGGAAAATTATCATTTTCCCTCAAGGTGAATGCACAATACACGTTTGAAATCTTGCATTTTATATATGTATTATAAAAAAAAATTGTTGTACGACATCAAAATAAAAATAAAAAATTATTTAAACATAAAACTTTCATTATCAAAGTATTTTAAATTTTTGAAATATAGAGGAGAGGGAGTGGGAGAGAAGGGTAAGAGAGAGAGGGGGACACAAATATGGAGAGAGGGAGAGGAGGAGAGAGTCTCCGAGAAATAGAGGGAGCTTGACAGATAGAGTTGGAGGAAATGATAGGTAAGGAAGAAGTTCAAGACATTTAGAGAGAGAAAGGTGGAGAGAGAGATAGAGAGGGAGTGACAAGGGAGAGATGGAGATAAACTTTTTATGTTTGGGGGTGAGATAAAAAGAAGAAGAAGGAGAGATAGAGAGAATGAGAGAGGGAGGTAGATAGTCAACAGAGCTACAGTTTGAAGTGAGTGAGTGAGAGAGAGAGAGAGAGAGAGAGAGAGAGAGAGAGAGAGAGAGAGAGAGAGAGAATGATGAGGGGTGAGACAAAGGGAGGTGGGGGAGAAAGGAAGAGAGAGAGGAATTGAGAGGGAGGGAGAGAGAGAGAGAGATGGAGTTGGAGGGGGAGAAAGAGGGAGGTAAGAAGAAATACATATAGAAAGAGAAAGGTGTAGAGAGAGGGATGGAGTGAAAAGGGAGATGGAGAGAGAGGGAGAGAGGAGAGTAGTAGGGAAGAGAGATAGAGGGAGAGAAGGGGAATAGAGAGAGAGGGTGAGGGAGAGGGAGATGGAGTGGGATATAAATAGATATGGAGAAACAATGTGTATGTTTGTGGGGTGATATAGAGAGATGAAGAAGGAGAGACAAAGGGAGATAGAGATATAGATGAAAGATGGAGAGAGATAGAGGGAGGGAGGGAGAGATAGAAAGATATATATGAAGAGAGAGAGTGTGTGTGTGTCTGGGTGGGTGAGATAGAGACACAAAGAAGGAGAGATGGAGGGAGATACAATGTAGATGGAGCGGGGGGAGAAAGCAAAGAAAATTTCTTTCACTATAGGCATTGATTTCAGTGTACAAATGTTGATTCTAATCCCATTTTATTTCTTGCATTAGATGCGTTTATTTCTATGTAGATGTTGATTTCTAATTCTATTTCATTGTTTACACTAGATGCATTAATTTCATTAAAGATGTTAATTTATAACATTGTTTGATTGCGCTTGCATTAGATGCATTGGTTTCAATGTAGGTGTTGTTTCCTAATCCTATTTGATTGCTAGCACTAGATGCATTTATTTTAGTGTAGATGTTGATTTATAATCCTATTTGATTGCTTGCAGAATTAGATGCATTTATTTCAGTGTAGATTTTTATTTCTAATCCTATTTGAGTGTTTGCATTATATGCATTGAATTTAGTGTAGATGTTGATTTCTCGTCCTATTTGATTACTTGAATTGGATGCATTGATTTGAGTGAAGATGTTGATTTCTAATTTGATGTAACTAGCTTTATGGCATACATTAATTTCAAGGTAATTAGTTTCACATGGTGCATTTCTTTTAGTGTAAGCACAAGAAAATTATTAACGACGTGCATTGTGATTAAGATTTTGTACCTAACCTCAAACAAAATCAAATCAAATAAAGCTTGTATTATAACTTTTACTTCTCCACATCTTTTAAAATTGAATATAACTTATATCAATCATATTTGTGTTTAAAAAATTTGAATATAGCTTATTTCAATCTTAAATAATTGATTTAAATACTTTGATAACTACTTGTAAATTTAGGAAAGTTGATAAAATTATATACAATTATAGAAATGTTTTCAGATATTATTTTTTGACCGATATATAAAATTTCAATATGAATTACTTATATCATGTTATTACTAAGCTCTTGTACATAACCTAAAAAGAAATAATGGTGAATAAAACCTATTTGTTGTTTACGTCAAATCTTTTAAAATTGAACAAAACTTATTTCAATGATATTTGTGTGTTTTTAATTGAACCTTGAGATAAGAAATTGATTGAAATACTTAAAAAGATTGTCCATGCAATGGATATTGTGTGGGTCACAAAAATTTCAGATGTATATATATATATATAATATATATATATATATATATATATAATATATAATATTATATATATATAATATATTATATTGTGGATGCTTTTATATTTCAAATAATTTATGTTTAAAATTGAATTGTAATTACATACATGTTGATTGCACTAAATGAAACTTTTCACAACCCAATATGAAGCATGATTGTAATTATTTCCATCTTCAATATTAAATTGATACATGGTATATTTTACTTCATTTTAAGTATCAAAGTGACTTGCATCATAACGTAAGATTGTACTTATTTTCTTAGTCTATGAAACTGGAAATCAAAATTGTTATATTTTACTAATAAAAGTTATATTATATAATTTTTTTATAAATTAGCGAAATAAGTTTAATAGATCCATAAACTTCAAAAATTAATGAGCATCCATAAACAAGATTAATACAAATCCATCAAATGAAATACTGAATAAATTTATCAATAAACTATCCATATGAAAATATATACAAATTACGAATATCACATGAACATCCATAAACTAACATAGTAAGCATCCATAAATGAAAATAATGTCCATGTACATCCATAAATTGTCCATGTATGTAAATATACAAAGTTTGTATCACATGTGAATGTTCCCTATGAAATGAGCCTTAAAATATACAAACTATCCACTCTAAGTACCACCAGGACTCCTATGTTTTCCTCCACACAAAGTAAGTGTCCATAAGTTGGTATTGCAATATAACACATTCATATTCAATCTAATTTGATAACTATTTGTACAAAATAAACAATATAGAAATAAATGATTTTGAGCCACATCTTTAGTTACATATACATGAATCTACTAACCTCAATTAAGTCCAAATGCAAGTTACATAGGACGGGGGTATGATGAATTTGGGTTTGGTGCTCCCCTACCTGTGGTTCAATGATTCGGGCCTACATTGATGGACCTGCATTATCAATGCCTCTAAAACCAACATCCTAGTCATGTCTCCATATAACAATGACATCAACGATACTATGCATATGGGTGTGTGTACACAATGACAAGGACAAATTATAATTAGGTTACAAATTAATCAGAATATAAGTGTAACTTAAAAGATTAAAATGTTGAAATCTTAGGAATAACCTCAATTGTTGGTCCTTGTGATTTTACATAGTGACTCTCGTCCACATTAGTGAACATATGAGGTGGAGGTGGGGGTGGAGGAGATACCATGGAAACATGCTATGGTCAAGGATGGCCTGGTTGATCAATCGCCCCCTGGATGACCTAATAAGCTCATCCATCTAATTGGGATGTGTCTACATGTTATCATGAAATTATTAATATAAATGCAATCTAATACGAACTAGAAAATAATATAAATAATTATGCATAATTTGAAAATGAGACTCAAAAGTTTCGTATATATATCTGTGTGTGTGTGTCCCTAGTCTATGTCACATAGGTTGTGCACCCTCCAAGTCTCACAAATGACATTATGATACATACATGTATATGTCAAAAGTTAGTGAAAGGGTAAACTAGCAAGAAATGCATCATCATATAAGGACATTCACAGGTCACGAGGAAATGGGTGTGGTCTCATAATCTCTCCATCCATTGCAACATGGGCACTAGCCAATGACGTCTACATGTTGTCTTCAATAGTATCCCTAGTTTCACCACTAAGCTAAGACGACTCCTCTAGCTCTATCAGTAATACCAAGCTCTAAGACAGTAGTGGCAAGAATATTGGAGGTGGTGGTACATGCCCAGGGTCCCTACTATTGAAAATTCTAGGGCATGAATAGTTAAAATATTTCTCTACTTGATAATTTATTGTGAGATACTTTTACTTCTTATCTTATATTATTTTCTAGTTATGTTATTATTGTGTTCTCTTCATCAATACAATTACCAATATGCACAAAAAAATACAAGTGACACAGTATGTAGGCTTCTTAGCCAAGGCTAAAACCTCTCACCTCTTGTGACGAAAACCCGATCAAGATTCTTCTTCTAGATATTCAATTGATCACTACCAAGACCATGACATAGACCTTTGACTCTAGTATCCTCTTAAGAACCTTGCCACTAACCTTGATGCTCAGCCTTCTCCCTTCCTCAACTTTCTTCTTGATCTTGGACTTCTCTCCTTGGCTTCTTCTAAAGAAACTCAGTCTCTATACTTTATACTACTTCCTTTCAGATTTCCCTAAATAATCTCGATGTGTAGTCTCCACAGTACTCTTCTCAACTATATGTAGAGAATCTCGGTCTCTATATCAGAAAGCCTAGTCTCTATACTACTTCTCTTCGATATTTACTTGATGCCTTTGATTCTTATTCAAAAGAATCACCCCAGAAAAAGCCTTCCTTTGTTGATCCCAGAAGAATCTCTCCTTTGCAACACCCAAAAAAATCTCTCCTTCATACTACCAAGAAGAAACCTCCTTCGTACTGCCAAGAAGAAAACTCATTTGCATTGCCAAGAAGAAAATTCCTCCGTATTGCCGAGAAGAAACTTCTCTTATCCCTTTTTGTACTTCACTTGATACCTTCTTCTTTTCACTTATTCTTCAATGAATTCTTGTCAAGTTTCTTGCTCTAAGTGAGGCCTAGTGTGGCTTATATATACACCTTTCCTCATGTCCTCTACTATAACATTATCATTTGTGGTTAGGCCAACTTCTTCTAGCATGTTCTTACATCGTTGTAGGCTAAATTGAAGAGGATAAGTGACAAGGTCTTGGAGGATACTTTACATAGACAATATAGACCTTTTACAAAGTATAACATGACCTCATTACATGAAAATAACTTTAACATTTTATGACTAGATGAAAAATAAATACTAAAGACTCTCAATGGGAGTCTTGACTCAAAAATAAAATCTCTTGCTCATGAAACCCATGAAGCAAGTCAATACAATTAGCTAGAGGAAGAAGGCTAATTTGAGCCATAGACCTGAATACTATATTCTCTTCCAAAGAGGGTCTTATTTTGGATCATCATTAGTAGAGAGAATGGCATATGCTTCCTTCACCGAAAACATACCACTAGAGAGATGTCCCCATAGAAGTTTATCTAGATCTTCACATGATAATATGCGGTGTCGTTGGAGAATGTTAGTCAACTCATCTCATTGGAGGGGTGGACCTTAATCGAGCCAATGATATTGTTTCTTCCATTCACTCCATTTGGAAGAAGCGTTGGAGGCTACCCATAAATATTTAATAGATACTACCCCTAATTGAGAGGAAAAAGTATGGATATCCCTAAGGTTTTCATACTAAGCCAACTTGGGATGTTGCATCCATGCTTCCTCCCAAAAATTGGCTTTGTGACCATTCAGTGTCTCCCAGAATCTTTGCTTCTGAATTAAGTGCCTACTTTCTTTGGCCAAAGACCAAATAGAGGTTCCAGTGGGCAATGTATGAAGGTTTGATAGAGGATCTCAAATTCAGTTTTGACGATACTTGTGAGGCCACAATTTTTTCCATTTTCCTTGTCCTCCTTGAAGCCATTTCGATCAAATATTTGCACCTGAATCCATTGATAAAGTCTTTTTATCTTTTAATCCTAAACCCTTGTGAGTTTTCAGCTAGCAGGGCTTGTTCGAGGAAACCAAGGACCACTTTCTGCTGATCTGAGCACCCGACCAAAGGAAATTACGAAACATAGTAACTAGATCTTTGTAGACACTATTTCGGGCAGGGAGAGCCGAGAATTGGTAAACGGGGAGGGCTTGCAAAATAGATTTCAAAAGAGTAAGTCTACCTGTCGAGTTTAGAATCATGGAAGTACAACTTGAGAGTTTGTGATCTATTCATTCTAGAAGATATTTCTAGTAGGATGCCCTCAAATAAATTGGAACCAAGGGGATCCCCAAATACGTTTTAGGTAGTGAGTCAATTCGATAACCAAGGGACCTAGCCAGGTGGTTTTGAACCCCTGGGTGAGTATTAAAGAAAAGGATGTCAAATTTTTCCCCATTGACAACCGTTCCTAAATCTTGCTGAAAAAATTCTAAGATGGAACATAGTTGAAGGGATTCTCTTAAAGTAGGCATACCAAAAATCATGTTATCATCTACAAATTGATGGTGCAATATAAGAGGGGCCTCTGAGGAGATTCTCAAACCTTGAATGAGACCTCACTTCTAGGCTGATTTGATTAGTCTCCCTAAGCCTTCTATTGCAATAATGTATAGGAAAGGGGAGAGGGGGTCCCCTTACCTCAGGATTCTTGACCCTTTGAAAGGGCGAGAGGGAGAATAATTGAAAATAATAGAGTAGAAGGGAGTTTCTGTCATAGATTTCACCCAAGCAATCTTGGAGAGAGAAAATCCAAAAGCTTCAAGAATAGATAGGAGATAACTTCAACTCATCCAATCATATGCTTTAGACATGTCAAATTTGATAAGCATACCTGGGGATTTAGAATATTTCAGAGAGTGTACCACTTCATGAGCTATGATGTTATTGTCCATGATTTGTCTACCTTCCACGAACCTTGTTTGCTAGGGGCTGATGATATGTTTCATTAAGGGTTTGAGGCTACAAACCATGATTCTTGAGATTGTCTTGTAGATAACATTGCATAGGGATATAGATCTAAATCCATTCGGGTCCACTACCACACCTTTTTTTGGATTAGGGTCAAGAAGGTGGCATTTAAACCCAACCAGATTCTCTGGGAACGACAAAATTCTTCCACCATATCATGGATCTCAAGACCTAGAAAGGGCCAAAAACCTTTAAATAAGTTTGAGGTGAAACCATTCGTCCCCACGGCCTTGTTAAAAGGGAGATTGCGAACCACTTCTTCTACTTTCACAGTAGACATATCCCCCATTAACGCCTCATTTTGTTCGTCAGAAACCAACTGGGGAATATATTGTCTAATCTTGTGAATAGCTTCCCTTATGTCTTCCTGAGGCTCTTGAAGCAAATTTTGGAAGTGGGTGATTAATTATTTTTTGATTTCTTCATGTTGAACTAACCTCCATCCATCCTGCCCGTTGAGAGAAAAATTTTGTTCACCTGGTTGTGTTTTAACGTTGTACGATGGGCAAAAATTGTGTTGCACTCCCTTGGTTTGAGCCATTGGACTCTTTAGTGTTCAACAACACATATACTAAGAATCCACAACATGTGTGGGAACAACACTTATTCACATGATGAAAGAAAAAGGAGACAAAAAACAAGAAACAAAAACAAAAGAAACAAAATGAAAGGAAAGACAACACACAACAAGGAAACAAAACTAGAAGACAATCGAAAGAAGCTAAACCAAAGCATAATGCAAGAGAAAAGTAAGAAAAGACAAGAGAGACTAAAGAGAACATCTGTTATGAAACCAACTCACAAAAAGATAGAAAAGATAGATCAATGCCTTATAATTCAGCCTCTTCGAGGGGACAACCTCCTTTAGATCACACAAATGAATAATTCTTGGATGATTCAAATGAAAAAACCTCCTTTCTATATATAGGAGTCTAAGGGGTCATAATATAACCAAGCCGACTTAACAATAATAATATAAAGGCACAAAAATAACAATAGAGGGATTCTTGTTATAGACATATTTAGGCACATCAACCCCAAACTTACATGTCGATGTATTAGGCCTCACCAACCCCTAAAAGATTTGTTTCATACCGTAAAGGAACATAGTCATCTAAATACATCATTCCCCAAAAGTTCCATCTGAGAAACCATCCACAAATTGCCTAAATTGAACCATGCTGACTGTTCCACTGGCAAAGTGTGATGCATACTGAGTGGTACACTATCATGGTGCGATGCATACTATTTAGGCCTTCTATAGGGTGTGATGGGAGATTATGGACAAATGTCTGAGACATTTTTCAGTTGATTGCTCATGGAATCTTCCAAAACATTCTCCCATGCCACTTGCCTCTCTGAATTCGCTCAAGTATGATCAAGGGATCTAAGAAAGTCCAATCCCTTCTCTTATGGAACCCATTGTAACAAGTGGAATGACACTAATAAAACCCCATGGATGACTCACACCCTTGCAAACATCTATAAATGGATCTCTCATCTAAGAGATCTAGAGGCTGAAATGTTGTGAATTGCAAGGAAGTGCTGATAGTTTGTAATTGAGGAAAGAGCATTGCATTGTTGGAGTGATCTTGCTATTTCATGAGGTGAAGAAGGATTGAAGTTGGGAGGATGATGCTGGATCAAACGACTGGGTTGTAATTCTCCCTTCTATTAATAAAGTTCTTCAAGTTTTCTTCCATATGATTGTGCAATTGTGAATGTTATCATTTGTGAATTTTATATCTAATTATGTAATGTTTATGTTGTAATAGATCACAATGCTTTGATGGTTGTTTGTTGCTGTACTTGTATAGGTACTCTCCAAGTGTGTTAAGTATGGGGAGGAGTTGTAGACTAGGTGCGATGATTGACTGAACTCTTTTTCCATTCTAGAAATTGAGGGTTTTTGACATTGTTTTCAGTGTTGTTTGGTTGTTTTGATGCAAATGAACAATGCCTAATTTACTGAAAATTACTTGCATCACTTAGATCAGCCTCAATTACATTAGGATTAGTGAATTTTTTTGTGTGTTTTTTCATCATTTACAATCCTTTGTCAGAAAGTTGTTTGAATCCATTTGTCGCTTTGATACAAAAAGTGTCGTAATTGTCATTTTGTGTCGAAAAGAGAAGTGTCGTGAATTCTTCCTTCACTTGATAATCGATTGAACTTTTATTCATGTATTTGATTTGATTTGTTTATATTCGAAGTGTCGAAAGCATTTTTATTCAAAATTGAAAAGTGTTGTTTTGAGTCTTCCTTTCTCTTTTGAAGAAGAAATTGTCGAAAATGTCATTTTGAGTAAAATATTTCAGATCTTTGGTGCATTTGGTTTTCCTTTTTGGCATTTTTCACATTAAGGAGAATGAAAAAAAATACATGAATTTGCATTTAGAATTTTTTTATTTGTGTGCAAAAAGATGATTTAGGGAAATGCACTAGTGTGTGCTATTTTCTCTTTTTTTAGAAGAACTATTATCTTCTCTCCCTAGTAGCTAGGATTTTCATTGCTCAAATAAACAAAGATTGTTTATCATTGTAGATTGCATCTTAGGAATTTCATATCATCATCACGTGGTGAACCATTAAAAGGAAAACTCTAAACAAGACAAACTTTAAAATAAATTTCAATGAACCTAACAATTCTTTGGAACTTAACGCTACATATCTAGAGGTCTAGGCTAGAGACATGTTCCGGTGTCATTAAAACTAGTGGCTATCATTTTCATTGAAGGTTAGGTGATTCCTCCTCCTTGATACGACAAGTGCTAGCATGGACTTGTGCTCCCCGTACTGTCACGTATATATTTGGAGACCACAATAGGATTAAATCCTTTATCCACAGGAAGCTAAGTCTACCACCTTATTGATCAAAATGCACTGAACACAACATTTGGGAAGATTGACTGCCGTACATAAGTCCTTGGTAATTTCTTTTTAATTTATCACCAAGGCGTATATTTCAGTTTTGCGATTGGTTTGGTAATCCCTCTGTCTAGATTTTCAAGAGTAGTCACTTTCATTCCTTTTCGACTCTTTAAAAGAAAAGGTCCATCTAAGCACTTATCCTTTCAAGCTCATTAAAAATCGAAGGAGACTAGAGTCATCTTTAGCTTTTTCTCGACTCTTAAAAACTGAAAAAGCAAAGTTGTGTCCAAGTGTCTTTAAAATTAATTGAATTCGGAATCATATCCCTGTTCCTTAGTTGATCTTAGGTTGAGATATATGGAGACAAATCCAGAGTCCATTGATCAAAGAATCCCTTTTGAAGGGAATCCTAGTCCTTTTCCTTCTTTCAGAAATATTGGTGCTCCTTATATGGCTACATTGTCCCTTCTGAGATTTACCATTGGCCTGCCAAGATGCCTATTTTCAACCTCTTTGGTAAAAAATATCGTGATTTCTCCACAATCGAGTAGATGTCCGGTTGATCCTGAGGTTGACCCTTTTCCTTCGTCCTCGTTTGTTTCTTCATCCCCTTCTTCCTCTTCGCTTGGTGAAGGTATTGATACTAATAACTAGGTGGCTAAGAAGAAGAAGAAAGGGTAGGAGAAGAAGAAGAAGCCAATTCAGCAAGGCGGCAACCAAGCAACCATCGCTCCCAAACCCAAATATCCATGCATAATTTGTGTGAGAGAACATTGTCATCAAAATTTTCCTTGCGTTCCTCGGATCTTGAAAGAATGGTCTTCTTGTTCACACCATCCCATGTCATCAACCTCTGGAAATCACGTTGGTAACACACCATCAACTAGTGATAGTAAAGTTCATGGACAGAATGGAAAAGTCAGGATTCCATGTAGGTTATGTGAAGGTAACCATTCCCTTCACCTTTATCCTTTTTTGGATGAAGCTAAAAGAGTGTTGGATAAATGTCCTGCTTCATGTGAGCGACTTCCATCTGGTTATAGGAAACTCTCCCTAAGTCCTTCACTAGCTGATGAACCATCTGACCTAAATCAACTATCGGTCGAAACCACTCTCTCTGAAAGTGAATCCATTGAGTCTATACCCAACCAAAATCAACAAGTCAAGGTAATAGTTGACCCAATTTCACCTTCAGCTAATCATACCTTTCCCAAAGAGAGTGAAAATAATATTTTTGTTTAGACTTGTTCAATGGTTGTTCTACATATGTCTATTAACTCTTCTTGTTTAAAAATAATTTGAATTGAGCAAACCTCAGTTATGGCATGATTTATATCTAGCCAAATTCTTTCCTTGGCTTGGGCCAAGGTGTGAGCCATCGATGACTGATTTTCTAATTATTCAATATTCTTAGAAAGTTGGTGAGATTTATGCATCTCTTCCACCAAGAGTGTATCCTTTTTTATCTTTTGTGCTTTTATATGCTTTAGCTTTTGTTAGAGATTTTCATTTTCTTGTCTCTGAAGAGAAATCTCCTGCGCAATTTTATTTAAATCATCAGGTGTTGATGTTGAATCCCCTGTTGTGTCTACAACTGTAATTGGTATGGTTGTCACTGTATTTATAGCTAAATGTGCATCCTCTTCTTTTTCCTTAAGTATCTTCTCTATCTGTTCCTCCATCTCCTTTATATGTATATTTCACTCAATGATCAATTCGAGCATGTCTTCTTTATGCTGCTCATTTTCTTTTATCTCTTTTTTCGGTGGATCTTTTGTAGAAGGTAATTTCAACTATTTCCTGAGTGTTGCAATGTCTTCATTCTTTTTTTTGATGATCTCCTCCACTGCTTTGACATCATTGGGATCATAACCCAATTTGATCACCAAATCTTCTAGTGCTTTAATTTTGGTGTCCTTTGATAATGAAGAAAATTTCTCCAATTTCAATTGTGTTTGGACATTTGTGAGAGATGTCCTTAACTTTGAAAGCTCTATAGCCATATTTTTCATGGTGGAGAAAATAATTTCTCCATAATGTCTATGCATATCCATTTGATCAATGGGATGTATTAACTTTGTAACAAAGGAGAAGATAATCTTCTGATAATCTGCAGAAGTTTTTGGAGATGGTACTTGGGCCTGTAAGAATGCCATTTACATTCTTCCTTTCTCATTATCAAATGTTGTTAACAACCTATACTAGGAGGTAGAAGTCTGCTTCCAAAAATTATCATAGGTGTTGGCCTTTAGTGTTTCATTTTTCTGCTTAATCTACAAACACTTACTGAAGATATTGGGATCATCAAGTTCACCAAATTTTGTTGACTGTGATTTCTTTGTAGGATTATGTGAGGCCAAAGAGGATGGTGTGTTAGGGAGGTGTTCCTCTGACCCCGTGGGAAATTTTAAACCACTCATAACAATAGTTTGGTTCTCTTCCTCATTTTGAATGGTAACATCTTTGAGTTGTGTCTTCTGTTTTTTATGCTGAATAATGAATTATTGATCACATATTTCAGTACCTGCTAGATATGAAGTTTGCTCTATTGGCCTTTTTTCCCTATTTATCTTGAGGTACTGGAACATGGAGGGTGGTTGTATAAAGAATATGATCTTCTCCTTCTTGTAATGTATTCTTCTCTCATTGGTCTTGATTCATAAACTTTTTGATCTCTGGTTTGGGGGTATGATTATAAGGTGTGGTTTTGAGTTCCACCCTTAGGTTAGAAATAATGTTGAATGGATCATATGACCAGGTGAAACTAGGCTGAAATTTGAATTGCTTGAGGATTGAGTCAGCCTCATCTCATGTTCTTGTAGTAGTGCATATGAATGGTCCTACTTGAGTCTTGATCTTGAATTGTGATTCCCTTTTTCCTTAAACAAAATGGATTTTATCCATATTGATCATCTACCTTATGTATTCCACAGAAAAAATCCTCATTGGAACATACTTAGGAAGCTTATAGGGAGCTAGATCACATCCATATACTCTTATCTCTGTATAATTCTGGTATAAATACTAGTCTCCAGTCTTTTTCTACTGACTCAAGTGTAAAACCCTTTTAATTCCTAAACTAATCCTTGGCTCACTCTGATTGTTAAGAAGACCTGCAATATGAACAAAATTTTCTATGAAGTCTGCAAATTTGAACTCTATCGCGTTTTTCTTGACTAATGAGGTCCAATGTATCATTGATTGATTGATGCCCTGATTATCTTTCTTATGTAAAGTTATTGGAAACTTATATCCCTGCTGAAAAAGAAACATATAGACTAATACATATGCATAATTAAACATTCCTTCTGTAGTAATATTTCTCATCTGATCATGCATATTATCAGCTAGGATTTGACTAAAATTGAACATAAATGTTGGCTTATGCTCATTGGAGAAAATAGATAGAAAGCCTAGAATAGGCTCATCTACCCACTAGTCTATTGGATACTGTAAAAGGCAAGAAACTAAAGCAATTATCTATTTGGATTTATCTGGGAACATAAAAGCTGGGTAAGGGGCGTTTCTTTTAGGAAGCTAAGAGTCTCCTGGAATAAAATTCTTGAAAATCTAGGCTCTCTGAGGAAGGGTTAGCTTATCATATAAGTCCACAAGAATAGTTGCAGAAAAATGGCTAAGGGATTCATTTTGAGGAATCAACATCATCTGGTTTATGTTTTTAGGTGTAATGGAGATCAGAATGTCTCCATTCTGAGCCATAATGGTTCTTTGTAGTGGATTGTATCTGGCTTGATACCACTTGACCATATCAGGGAAATAATGTGTCTTTGGGAAAATAAACATAGGAAATATATATTTTGAAAGATGAATATCATCTTACTAGTCTAGGTAATTTTTCTTTAACTAGTGATGTAATTCCAATAGGTCAAATTCACACTCAGTGTTAGCAACCTTGAAATATTGGTCTGCTAATGGTATGTGATCTAGATCTAGGGTGGCAGAGGTTTTAGGGTTATCTTCACTCTTAGATTTACTGCTAGAAGATTGGGCCTTTCCCTTTGGTGCCATGACTAAGAAGTTTGATAAGGTAAATGACAAAGATTTGACTTGAGCGGGTACCTAGAAATGAAATGGATCTCTGTCAAGGATACCTGGGCTCTGAATTATTGAAATTCACAAGCGTTGAACAATAGGGGTTGCAATTAAAATATTACTTGCAAATTAAAAAATAGCAACAAAGTAGTTAGGAGAGTTGCGTGAAATGAGTCAAGGTGACTTTATGGGCTTGATCACTTACCATTGCAGTTAAATCCATTACAGAATAGGATTAAGGTGTATTAATGGGCATCAGGAAAATTTGCAATGGATATGGTGTATAACGGGTAAATGGTAACGGGAATAGGACATAAGTGAATGATATATTAACAAGTGGCACGATGTTATTAGTGGAACGAAATGTGTGGGAGGTGACGCAGTGATCGTTGGTGGGAGAGGAGGATCAATAGGCGGATTTCAAAGGGGGGAAGGGCGACGGTATGTAGTTTTGGATGACAGGGGTGTGAAGTCACAAGGAAGTTCCACATTGTGTGGGGCTTGGGAAAATAAATACTTCTTTTCAGACCTCCCCCCCTTTGGCGTTAATGTGAAATGGGTGAAGGGGATGCGAATTGGTTTCCCCACCGTTGATCTGTGTGGGGAAAATCATGTCCATTGAAAAGTTCTCTTTGGATATCACAAGGTGACAAAACATCAAATCATATCTCGACATTATAAATAAACTCAAGTTTAATGCTTATTACATCTCTCTAATCATGTTTAAATGACATGATTACTTCATAATTTAACAAAAATAAATCTATCAAAAGCATAATTTAAATCCCTAAGGGCGCATTTGATCTAGCATGCCATTTTTTATTTCCTAAAGTAATTCTTAATCCTATTCTAATGCATAAAATGGAATTGACCAAAAATATTTGGTCACCTTTTTCTCTAATCTATCCTATGTTCTAATTTCAACCAAGATCAAACAATTTGGTTGAATTATTTCCTAATCTAAAAAACATAAATTTAAACATGTTTGATCATGATTATAATATATGAATCAAACATGAATTATTTCAAGTGGCATTTGAGCTTGCTCACTTGTACACTTGTTTTTCTTTTCATGGGGTTGTTTTCATTTTTTTTTAAACAATTTTCATATTTTCATTCTTTTATTCCATTTTCTATTTTCTATTTTTTTATACCCTCTTTTATAAATATCTAACTTATCAAAACCATTTATGTTACAACATACATCATCATCTTGAATCCTATTGGTTCTTATAAAGTTTATTTTGGTTGTACATTTTTCTTAGGAGCCCTATTTTAGACCTCAAAATTCCCCTAATGGCAATTTCAACAGCTTTGAACGTATATTTAACTGGTATAAATGGGTTGTTTTTCTCAGCTTGTCCACCACAACTAAGATAGAGTCATTTTGTTTCCTTGTTTTGGGTAAACCTATAATGAAGTCCAGAGTCATTGTGTCCCACTTCCATTCAGGTATAGGTAGGGGATGGAGTAATCCAGAAGGATGTTGGTGCTCCACCTTCACCTGTTGGCATTCTAGGCACCTTGCTAACTATTTTGTAACATCTTTTCTCATTCCTGGCCAAAAGTATTCTTGTTTAATTGGAGAAAACAATTTTTGATAGCCCGAGTGAGCATCATATGGGCTTTTATGAAATTCATCTACCATAAATTACTTGATGGAGGTATGGTTAGGAACATATATCCTACCCTTGAAGGTTAATATGTCATCATTATTTATGCCACAATTAGACTATTGATTAGATTTTTGTGCTTGACTTGCTTACCGTAATAGGAATTTATATTTAGGGTCTTTATGGACAAATTCTTTAATTATTGCAGTGAAATTAGTTTGTATTCGAATATAAGAAATCTCATACACACAATGTGTCTTTCTTCTTAATGCATCAACCACCTGATTTTTTCCCCAAAGGTGTCTTATTTCGAAATCGAATTCGCTCAAAAAATCATTCCACGTAACTTGGCAAGCATTCAAATTAGGCTGATTAAAAAAACTCGTTAAGCTACTGTGATGAGGCATTAAAAGGAATTTCTTTCCCAATAGGTATGTTGCCAAACCTTTAAAGGGTGAACTACTGAAGCCAATTCCAAATCATAGGCAAAGTATCTCTACTCATGCTCGTTCAACTCATGAGATTCGTAAGCTATCATCTTTCCTTCCTACATCAACACTCCTCCAACTCCCTCTTGACAAGCATCAATGCACACAATGTACTATTTTTCTAGATCTACTACCTTCAACACATGAGTTGTGGTCAATGCATGTTTCACCTGCTCAAAGCTTTGTTTCCATTTGGTTGTCCAATTAAATTCTTTTCCCCTTTTATGAAGTGAATTTATAGGATACAGAATCCTAGAGAACCTCTCTATAAAATGACAGTAATATCCTGCCAACCCCATAAAAGACCGAATATCCACAATATCCACAACATTTTTAGGAACAGACCACTCCATGATGGTTTTAACCTTTTCAGGATCTATCGCTATACCTTCTAATGAGATAATGTGTCCTAAATATTGAATCTGATCTTTGTAGAAATCACCTTTGACATATTGGGCATAAAGTTAACTGTCACACAATTTTTGCAGTGCTATCCTCAAATGTTCCTTATGTTCCTCCATGTTCCTTGAGTAGATTATAATATCATCAATGAAAATCAAGACAAAATTATCTAAATATGGGTGAAATATACCATTCATAAGATTCATGAAAGTGGAAGGGCCATTGTTAAGCCTGAAGGGAAATAAAACAAACTCGTAATGGCCATAGCGAGCTCAAAACGATGTTTTGCAAGTGTCTTCATATTTAATACAAATATGATGATACCTTGAACATAAATCTATTTTTGAGAACACACAAGCTCCTCTAGTCTGATTAAATAGATCGCCAATATGGGGCAGGGTGTATTTATTCTTAATTGTAAGCTTATTTAATTATATATAATCAATACATAGTCGTTGCATACCATCATTTTTCCTCACAAATAGTACAAGAGCTCCCCACGGTGACCCACTTGGTCAAATATAACATTTATCTAGAAGCTCTTGCAACTTCATTTTGAGTTTTGCTAATTCAGGTATGCTCATACGATAAGGGGTTCTAGACATATGAGGTGCTCCTGGAACTAATTCAATGGTGAAATCGATGTCTCATGTAGGTGGCAGCCAAAGTATTTCCTTTGGAAGCACATCAGTAAATGATTCTATAATTGGCATAATTTCCAGGGAAAGACTTATTTTTTGAGTTAGAATAGCCCACTTGCATAACATATATTTGACAATAGTTTCGAATACATTTTCCTAACTGATCGGTTGCGATTGGTCACAATTTAGAAACTCTTTTAATCCATTGAATTTCTTCCTAATTCCCCCTTCATCAAGGAAACTAATAGTTTTTTAATTGCAATCCACTAGAGACCAATGTTTCTCTAACAAATCCATTCCAATCAATACATCATATGAGCCTATGGGTAATATATTCAAATCCACTTGAATTTGTTGGTCTCCTATTTTAATAGAACAATTTTCAATCTTAGCATTCACTCTTCACTTAGCTCCTGTATCTAATTGCATCAATCAAGGATTTCTAAATTTAACCATTTGTAAATGACATTTTCCCACTATTTTTGGACTGATGTAACTCAGACTTGCACCTAGATCTACCAAAATAGAAACAGAGTGGCTAGATATATTACCTTCTATTTCTACCATGGTGGGTTGATATTCTTCTTCATTATCATCCAAATATGCATTTATTCTGGGTATGCTTCTAGCTACCTCTCCCATTGTAGATGCTTCTTGCACATTAGCAACCTACTCTATTTGAGTACGGTGAGGGCATTTTTTATAGTAATGGGGCTCTCCAAATCCCCAACATTGCAGATGAGGTTTCCTTTGCAGGTTGTTTTCTAGTTTACTTACCACCTTTGTCTACCTATTATCAGCTTCTAATCTAAGTTTCTATGGATTTATTCCAACAAACTTGGTCTGTTGTTTCAGTGCACATTCCTTCCACAAACTGTTTTCACATTTCTACTGTTTAGAAATCCCTTCTGTCCCTTTTTGAATGGCCCTTTTCGATTGCTTTATCCTTTTTGTTTCATTTGTTGATAATAGGATGTAGCTTTTTGAATCACTTAGTCCATTTTTTTTGGATTATCAAACTCCAACCATTCCCTCATAAAGGCAAGTAGAATACTGGTAAAATGTTACAACTTAGCTTTCTCCTCCTAAATCTATGGAATGCATCTCAACAAGGAGGTGAACCTTGTTACGAACTCATCCAATATTAACTAACCCAACCTCAAGTCATGAAACTCCCTCAACTTTTCATCATAGTACCGTTATTTCACATAGTTATCTTTGAAATGCTTTTGGAAGTCTGTAAAAGTTAATTCCTATTCCTCAATTGTCCGGACAATTTTGATTTCTTCCCACTATAGGGTGGCTTTACCCTTAGTTGGTATATTTCCAATCTGGCTTTAGGGTTTTCACAATACTTGTAGATCTGAAAGTACTTGTTGAGATTAATCAGCTAGGCTTCAGCTGCTTCCTCAGCCCCACCATCAAAGTTTGGGGGTTTTATCTTTTTGAACTCCCCTTGAAGTTCAGTTGTCTACCTCTTAATTCCTTTGTCCACATAAACTTTTTTAGATATTCCTTCATATTCATTTTGTCCTCCTTTAGGTTCTGCATGATATTCCTTTTGTCGAAATGCAACAGTCTTGTTCCTATCACTGGAACTCGGGTTTGGCTCCTGTTGATTTTTCTATCAGATAAGTTATTCAAAAATATTTCTTGTTCCTGCCTTAATTTTTCACTATTAGCCCTTAAATTAATCGTCTCAGCTCGCAACTGTTGAACAGTTTCCAGTAGTGCAACATTAGCTTGGTGGGACTCTTCCTCTAATTGTACCCACATTTTCGGATTGGCTTTGACATCTAATGCTTCTATCCAGGTTGGTGGTACAACTCTTCTCTGCATCTTATTCTGATTCTACCTCTATCTGTATATTAACACAATAATGGTTTTCTTAGTTTCCCATGTTAGCCACAATGTAGAAACCTTATGCTCTGATACGACATGTCACATGTCTCATCCTTAACACATGTTCAATATGGTGTCGGTGTATGATTAGGGAGTAAACAATTTATGCATTAATAATTTATGAATGTTATTATTGAATACAACGCTCACACTATGTACAAACAAGATTTACATATGGTTAAAATTAATTCATACTGCACCAGTGTTAGTTTTATATTAATTATCAAATTCATCCATGGGCTATAGTCTATTCTACAGTACATAGCTTTAATGATTAGCCTATAAAACCAAATTCATCCAAACAGGTTATAATGTTCTCGAGTGATTGATGAGGTTAAATGATATCATGTAAACCCTTCTCCCTTAATCGGACATTTGGATTCATCCATACCATCCATGTGTTCAAATCATAATATAATGATGGAAATGCAAAAGGTCATTTTGGTAACTAACGGGTTTCTCCTATTCTGTGTCCGTTTCTCCATTCTGTCATCAGTTGCTAGGGTTTGGGCTCTGCTCTTTGCCCTTCCAGCTCTAGGGTTTCAATCCATCCTCATAGTCCCTTTCCATGTAAGGTTTGCAACTATTCCACCATGTTATTGCAGACTTACAATGTGAATTTTATCTCCCACAACTTGAACTCTGATTATGTTGAATTTATTTTTTCAGAGGTGTTCATTGAACTAGGTTTCCCATCGGTCGGTGAAGGGGAAATTTTTTTATGGTTGCACTTAGTCAGGTTTACCTCTTGTTCTCAGTTCAGCAATGTCAATAGAATTTACCTTACAATTCTCTAGAAGCTCAATTAGCATATTTTGAACTGAGGGTAGTCAACATTACTTTGTCACATAGTTTCATTCTCAAACATGTAATTTATATTATTATTTGTTGTTTGACTCCAACTCCATTTTTATTTCAAAATATTTCATCATTGCTAGGAACTGGTTAATTTCTCCATCTCTTGGTTACAAGTGAGTTCTTCAGTTCCATGTATTGGATTGGGAATCTCAAGCTTAGACCAGCCATTGATTGCAATTTCCCACTGGGGTTTCTTTGCTTTTGTTTCAAATTTTTTTCTCGAACCTCATCCTTTGGTCAAGGTTACTTCAAAACCTCACTCTTCTCCCTAATTATCAGGTTAGTTTACGGGGAAGGACTCATTAATTTTGGCGGTGGAGATAGGGATTACTAGGCCCTGACCCAATGGGGTTAGATACAAAATTCTTTTTCTTTTTTGTAATATGGTAATATTGTCTTAATTATCAGGCACAATCATGGGGTTGATTGTAGTTTCTTTTGAAACAAATCTAAACAAAATGCAACCAAACGTTTGTTTAAGTTATGCAAAGTTGTTATCAGTTATCCTTCTAATTTTATGAATGTGATTGCAATTTAAAACAAGGCCTTTTACCTTGGATGGGATTCATCAATGTTGTTTATTCTCATAGTTTTCTATATTGAATATAAGTCATTGTATGTTAAGGTTTTGGCCTAGAATCGATACTTGTGATTTTACTATAATTTTGTCCTCGTATATGCTTTAGCAATGTTAGTTTCTAGTATTATCTTTGTCTCCACATGAGTGGTGCGTGCAAATGTATTTAATTTTTTTTCTGTATACAATCATTACCTGCAAGTACATGTATATTAGTATGTTTCATATATATTTAATCATTACTAGGTCTAGATCTCTGTTTGGCCCCTTGTATCTATGCTAATGAAGATGGCACAATGCTTTTAATTACTACATGCGTTTTTTTTTACTTTTCCCTTTCCTCGGTGGCTAAAATTTATTAATGCCCAACTGAGAACACATCTAGGGTATTTTAGGACTAGTCTCTTGACCCTTAGGGTATTTAGTTAGGTTACTTAGAATCTGGACTGCCTAGGTAGAGATACGGATCGTCACCTCTTGCTAACCAGGTTCCCCTTGAATCTTTGTTATGAATCTTCTGTGAAGGTTAAGACGTATATTGGTTCTCTGTTTATTACTTGACATTTTTATTGAACAGAAACACATTACATATGTCACATATTAACTATTTCATGCACAGGATCATGATACACATGAATTATTCATACGATAAGGGGTTGTAGACACATGAGATGCTCGTGGAACTAATTCAATGGTGAAATCGATGTCTCATGTAGGTGGCAGCCCAAGTATTTCTTTTGGAAACACATCAGTAGATGCTTCTATAATTGGTATAATTTCCAAGGAAAGACTTATTTTTTGAGTTAGAATAGCCCACTTGAACAACATAGATTTGAAAACAGTTTCAAATACATTTTCCTAACTAATCAGCTATGATTGGTCACAATTTAACAACTCTTTTAATCCATTGAATTTCTTTCCTAATTCCCCCTTCATCAAGGAAACTAATAGTTTTTGATTTACAATTCACTAGAGACCAATATTTCTCTAACAAATCCGTTCCAATCAATACATCATATGAGCCTATGGGTAATATATTCAAACCCACTTGAATTTGTTGTTCTCCTATTTTAATAAAACAATTTTCAATCTTAGCATTCACTCTTTGCTTAGCTCCTGTATCTAATTGAACCAACCAAGGATTTCTAAAATTAACCATTTGTAAATGACAATTTTCCACTATTTTTGGACTGATGTAACTCAGACTTGCACCTAGATCTACTAAAATAGAAACAGAGTGGCTAAAAATATTACCTTCTATTTCTACCATGGTGGGTTGATATTCTTCTTCATTATCGTCCAAAGATGCATTTATTCTAGGTATGCTTCGAACTACCTCTCCCACTGTAGATGCTTCTTGCACATTAGCAACCTACTCTATTTCAGTACGATGACGGCAATTTTTATAGTAATGGGGCTCTCCAAATCCCAAACATTGCATATGAGGTTTCTTTTGCAGGCTGTTTTCTAGTTTACTTACCACTTTTGTCTACCTATTATCAGTTTCTAATCCAAGTTTCTACAGATTTATTCCAGCAAACGTGGTCTATTGTTTCAGTGCACATTCCTTCCACAAACATTTTTCACATTTCTACTGTTCGAAAATCCTTTTTGTCCCCTTTTGAATGGCCCTTTCCAATTGCTTTATCCTTTTGTTTCATTTTTTGATAATAGGTTGTATCTTTTTGAATCGCTTCATCCATTGTTTTTGGATTATCAAACTCCAGCCATTCCCTCATAAAAGTAGGTAGAATACTGGTAAAATGTTACATATTAGCTTTCTCCTCCTAAATATATGGAATGTATCTCAACAAGGAGGTGAACCTTGTTATAAACTCATCCATTGTTAACTAACCCAACCTCAAGTCATGAAACTCCCTCAACTTTTCATCACAGAACCATTATGTCAGATAGTTATCTTTGAAATGCTTTTGGAAGTTCGTAAAAGTTAATTCTTGTTCCTCAATTGTCCGAACAATTTTGATTTCTTCCCACCATAGGGTGGCTTTACCCTGTAGTTGGTATATTTCCAATCTGACTTTAGGGTTTTCACCATACTCGTAGATCTGAAAGTACTTGTTTAGATTAATCAGCTAGGCTTTAGCTGCTTCCTCATCCCTACTATCAAAGTTTAGGGGTTTTATCTTTTTGAACTCCCCTTGAAGTTCAATTGTCTACCTCTTAATTCCTTTGCCCCCATAAAAATTTTCAGATCTTCTTTCATCTTCATGTTGTCCTCCTTTAGATTCTACATGATATTCCTTTTGTTGAAATGCAATAGTCTTGCCCCCATCGTTGGAACTCGGGTTTGGCTCCTGTTGAATTTTCTATCAGATAAGTTATTCAAAAATATTTCTTGTTCTTGCCTTAATTTTCATTATTAGCCCTTAAATTAATCGTTTCAGCTCGTAACTGTTGAACAATTTCTAGCAGTGCAATATTAGCTTGGCAGGACTCTTCCTCTAACTATACGCACATTTTTGGATTGGTTTCGACATATGATGCCTCTGTCCGGGTTGGTCGTCCAAATCCTCTCTACATCTTATTCTGATTCTACCTCTATGTGTACATTAACACAATAACGGTTTTCTTAGTTTCTCGTGTTGGCCACAATGTAGAAACCTTATGCTTTGATACGACATGTCACAAGTCTCATCCTTAACACATGTTCAATATGGTGGCGGTGTATGATTACGGAGTAAACCCTTCTCCCTTAATCGGACATTTGGATTCATCCATACCATCCATGTGTTCAAAGCATCATCTAATGATGGAAATGCAGAAGGTCGTTTTGGTAACTAACGGGTTTCTCCTATTTTGTGTCTAGTTCTATATTCTGTCGTCAAATGCTAGAGTTTGGGATCTGCTCTCCGCCCTTCCGGCTCAGGGGTTTCAATCCATCCTCATGGTCTCTTTCTAGGTAAGGTTTGCAACTATTCTATCATGTTATTCCAGACTTACAATATGAATTTTCTCTCCCATGATTTGCACTCTGATTCTGTTGAATTTATTTGTTTGCAGGTGTTCCTTGAACTAGGTTTCCCATCAGTTGGTGAGGGGTAATTTTTTTATGGTCGTTGTTAGGTTCCTATACCAATAGGTTTCATCTTTCATGATTGGCAGTGGAAGGGCTAAATATGTTCATAATTGCAGGCTGCAAAGGTTTCATATTTTGTGTACATACTAGGAAAATTAAAAAATGAAAAGAGGGTATGCCTTAAAAGAATAAACAAAAGGCAAGAAAATCAAATGGTCAAAGGAATAGTAAAAATGAACCCCAAACTAAAGACCAGGAAAGTGGCCAGTCAAAATGCCACTACTATCTTGTGGCAGTAACACAGTCTACAAATACTAATGCTAATCATACTTGATGGATGGCCCAACAGTCTAATCTAGACCATGCCATGCTTAAATTGCTTGTTGCAGAATAGAGAGCGGTTCCTGTCCAAACAGCTCAAGCTTGGCAGATGACTAGCTAAGTAGAGAAATGAAGGAGCCCAACTGCTTAATCTGGGTCCTTGGAAGAAATAAGGGTAGATTTAGATAGGAGGGCAGTCAAAAGAAAAAGAGAACAATCAGGGTCTGCTAATTCAAGTGCACCCACTTCAAGTGAAGAAAAAATGTTAGGATTACTAGGTTGGGTAAGTAGTGTAAGGTTGCAGAAGTAAAGGGACATCACCAGTTGGCTTATCAAGAGAAAGACTCATTCCATTCAGGGTATTGGCACCATGGCAGAGGTTTGAGGACATAACAATCGAAGCATGTCTAATTTCCCCCTTTTTCCCCAAACATCATTTATTAACATCCCCCAAGGACCTTGGGACTTGCTCAAGTGTCTTGTTCCACTTCATTCCATGATAAAATACCAGGTCAAACTATGAAGTTCATTCAAGGGAAAGAAGCCACATTTCTTGTGTAAAAAATCTGTACTCTCAATTCCACTCATCTTCTATTCTTAAGTTTTACTTCTTAAAGCTTAGCATTTTCCCCTACACATTCACCTCACATAGTCGTATTAACAACTAATGTATTATTTAGCTCCCTAAGCATTCCCCTTCCCTAAAGTCTACAAAGATCTATATGAAAATCCCAAAAAATCTATGTAAATACCCTCCCCCTAGCAATATAGCTATATAGTCATGTCTTGGGGAATATTAATCCATCAGGGGCTAATATTAACCCTCTACCACCCTAAACTATGGGTTTTTAATTAAAAACTTTGGTTAAAAATAAAAAAATCCATAGCCCCCACCCTTGTTAACCCCTCTTACCCCTTTCTACACTAAAAGTTTTGGTTTATAATGCTTTTTAAATTAAACATTCATAAACAGGCGCAAACATTTACCCACTAAACCTAAGATAAAAACCCACGCCGCGCGTGATTTATTTAAATTGATTATTTTAATCGGCGGGTCCCCACAGCCATAAACTGTTGTCATGTCACCTCCACCGCCAACCATTCGATCGTCGGCCCCACAGATCTAACGGTGGGCGGTCGATCTCACCTGGGAATGGGCAGAGGTTTAGCGTCCGGGGATTGGCGGTTTGACCGCCGTACCCCCGCCACGCGTCAACCGCCCGGGTGTTTCGGAGCCCCCCCCCTCTTACCACTTACTATCCAAGGGTGCTCCGGGGAAACCACTTACCGCCTGCCCCCTCCCACTGACATCATACCCATGTCAGCATGACGTCAGCACCTTCGTTCGCCACCGCTGCTCCACGTCGCCTCCACGTCGTCCATCCGCCCACATACCCTGCCACCGTGTCACTGCCACGTGGCCAACCATGTCAGTCGCCACGTCACCCTGCCATACCCGGACCCACCGATGAAGTCATGCTGACGTCATCGCCGAAAAGCGCAAAAAGCCCCAAATTTTCATAAAAAGTTGTGAAATTACCGTTTTGTGTCATTTTCACTTGTCTTTTTGGGAGCGATGTGCATGCGGAATACGTCGTTTGCTGCCGAATTCAAGAATTTACTCACCCGAGCTGTTGCTGCCTTCAAAGTCGACTCAAATTTCCTGCCATTGTTCCAGCTTGACACTTTCGGCACTGAAAAAATCAGGTATTTGCCACAGTCGACCTATTTCACCCATGTTTGTGCCATTTTTCTCCTAATTTCCTGTAAAAATCTCTGCAAAGCTCCTCACAGTTGAATTATCCGCTAAAACTACCCAAAAGACTTGGTAAAGTCCCTACACCACGAAGCTCTGCAAAACCCGTGCCCTTCTACAAAATTCACCATTAAAAAAGTAATTTTAGAAGCCGAGCTACCGGCTAAAGGCCATATAACTACACACTGATCCCTGTTATCAGAATTCCCTTTGAAAAAACCAGCTACTTAGCTCAAAACACTTTGGTTTCTTCCAACAGAGTGCCCCACAGTTCATCAACCCTGTAAAAAGTCTCATGATACTCTCAGAATTGCTCACTTTCAAACACAATTCAGTGGGCAGTCCTCATCCTTTGCACTAATTCTAAGCTCAAGTAATTATCCATTAAAGTTCAAACATGGCCACTCCATCTGCTCTAGATGTTTCTCTTGTTAATCCACCCAGTAAAGAGCTTGAAGCTATGCCTCTTGTGGACAGTGATTTCCTCATTGCAGGTTTTGTGGTAGAGAGGAACCACCTGCAGACCTTCTGCCAGCTGAGGAACAGTCACTTGGACAACAGTGACATGTATGGCATCTGGGAGTCAAATCTTCCTATCTATTTCTTGCCTTCTGTAAATGTCTTCCCTGAGGTCATTCACCTCTGTGCAGAAAATTATGACCAAAAACTCAGAGCTGTTAAGTCTCCATCTGGGAGCATACTCTTTTACATTACTCCTGATTCCATCAATCAGATGCTAAATTACAAGCAAACCCAGTTGCTCTACCCTTTTTCCATAAATTACTTGCTGGATGATGGCTCCAAACTCTCTAGCACTGAGATTGCTGCAGTTGCCAAAACTTTCATGAGAGCAGACTGCCAACCTTCTGGGCCACCTCCTTTCCCATATGAAAATTTCAATGAGGTAGGCAAGCTGCTTGTGGACATGATATCCTTTGTGCTGGGGTTCTCCACAAATGAACATGTTGATGAAACTGTGTTGGTCATGTTATCTACATATAGCCTTGGGAACCCCCCTTCTATAAAATACAATTATGCCAAGTTTATTGCCAACAAGATACATGACCAACTGCTAAGGCTGAACAGGGAAGAAATATTTAAATATTCATCATACATCTATCACCTGTTCATGTACTATCAGACAGATTGCTTCCAGTGCCCCATCAAGAAGCTAGATTCACAGGGTGAGAGGAGGTCTGTCATCTTCTGGTCTTCAGTTTTCCATCAAGTCCGGAACTCTCCCTACTCCTACTGTGAATTCATTGACCAATTTGTCTATCCAATCACATGCCTCTTGAAAAGGACTCCTCCTGCCAGATTGTTAAAAGATATGTAGAAAATCTTACAGATGTCGAAGAATTACAAAATAGGTGTTTGGTATTTATACCAAAATCACACAGTCATTAGGATCTATGGTTGTGAGCTCTGTCCTTACAGGCTCCCAAGATATGTGCCTATGAGATTGTTTGCCTTGGAATATTATAGGTAACTCATCAATTCCGACCTTACACACTTCCATAGTGCCAAGAAGAAAGCCAATATCAAATTCAGAGACCACCTAGGCCCCTTCATCATGTACAAGAAAGATGGTTGACAAGAAGCCGATCAAATACTCGGGCAACAACTTAAAATTAAAAGGAGCTTCTGGTGGGTCCCTTATGACCCTGAAGGCTTTATCAGTGCTAGAAGAGTCAAGTATAGGTTGTTAGCCTATAAACATTGTCCATATCAATAAATTGAACACTTTTCCAACCAAAATGAATGGGTGCCTGGTACATTAGTAGAGGAATTTACTCAGGAGGAGACAATGGAGCAGACTGTGAAAGATTTAGAGAAAACTCTTGACTTGGATTCTTGTCAGCAGGTCACATTCAAGCAACCAGTCCAAGTCGGAGAAGGCACATCCACTTCTGCAGCTGCACAGACCACCCAGCAGGCATCTACAACAACAACAACCACAACAAAAGGCAAAGAAGTGATGGATGTACAGCAGGAGATAGAGGCAGGGCAGCCCAGCACTTCAAAAGACCAAAGTCAAGGGCAAGCCCCTTTACAGCAAGCTGAAGCACCCCAAATTCCAATTTTGCAAACGCCTCTCAATGAAGAGAGAGGCAGAAAACGAGATAGAGAGGAGGCCACACCTCCAAGTGGGTCAACATAGCAACCGGAGGCCAAGAGGCCAAGAATTGACCCTCAGACCGAGGAAGAACACATCAGTGAAGAAAGAGCAGAAAGCCAAAGCAGAGAAAGAGAATCCAGCCAGCAAACTGCCACTAGTTCATTCCAGCAGGAACAAGCCATGCAGCAAGGTACAGAGGTGTCCTCCTCAAGGCAGCAGGGCAAGCAACCAGCTGGAAGCAAAGGATCATTTATGGAAATCAAGGCCCAAAATGAACTCTTGAGAGTTCAAATGTATGATCAATTCTTAAAGACAACACCCTCCAATCAGCAGAGATTGATGGCAGCATATGACATCAAGGAGGATAAGATGATTTTTACTCATCTTAATCCTAAAGTTCCAAAGCCCAGATCATCTGCAGACTACACCAAAACAAGTCTAGAGGTCCTCTCCAAGGACATACACCCCATGGATCAAATAGAATTGCACAAACAGACAGGGGAAATGGTGTATGCCACACTTGCAGACAGGGCCATGCTGGCCCATTAGTTAAAAGAATCACTGAAGAATACAAATACACAGCTAGATTTGGAAAGGATGTCTTCCACTACTAAGGACAACATAATAAAAACTTTGGAAGACATAATCATTGATCTAGGACATGATCCTAAAGATTCAAAGGGTATTAAGGCCCTTATGAAGAAAAACGAGGATGACATTGTTGCATTAAGAAAGCAGGCAAAACTGCCTCCAACCATTCACCCTCAAACAGCAGAACTTGCACAGGAAAAGCAAGTTGATGAGACCATGGATCTGCTTCTGAAGATGAATCAGAGAATATTACAGATGGAAGAAGAATTGGAAAAGGCATTGCAGGACAAGCAAAGGGAGTCAACCTCCCAGCCCCCTCAAACTTCTACAACTCTTGGCCCTGCCCCTCCTACACAAGCAGCAGCAGCCCATCCTGCCATTCCAGCACCTACAACAGCCACATCAGCAACAAAAGCCACAACAGTAGCAGAATCAAGCATGAGCATGGAGGACTTGATGAAAGTTGTCAAGGAACTTGAAGTTCAGGTGACAGAAATTAATGAAGCCAAAGATAGACTGGCCAAGCTAGAGGCCAGCTATGATAAGTCCAAAATGACAGTGGCAGAGAAGCAGAGAGAGATAAAGGCCTTGGAAACCAAAGTGAAAGCTTTGGAAAAAGAATTGCTTCTAGGCAAAACTCTGGTAGAAATCAAGAAGATTATATGGGCCAAAATTGGCCAATCAATCCATGACCAATGGAGGTCAATATAGGCAATACATGAGCAAATTGAACTAATAGGCATAGCTCATGTTGAAATACAAAAGGCCAAAACAACACTGGGAATCATGCCTGAGCAGGCCAATAAAATGATACATTTCCTCAATACTCACACTAAGGAGGAATTGGTAGCACTGGAAATAAATAGCAGAAAAGACACTATCCTGACAACCAAAAAAGTGCTGACTTTAAGAAATTTCACTCAAACTCT